>JAJMKT010000231.1:0-34092 GCA_030563985.1 Geotrichum restrictum
TTTCTCGTATTTTAGTGTTTTTTTTGTTTCTTTCTTTCTTGTCCTTTATCTCTGTCTCTTGGCCCTACTTAGTCCTCTCTACTTAGTTTTCTCTACTTAGTCCTCCTACTTAGCCCTCTCTCTACTTAGCTCTACTCAACACCTACTCAGCACCTACTCAGCACCTACTCAACACCTTCTCTGACCCTCTTAAACTCATTTAAAAAAAAAAATGGTTACTTCTCAACAACCAAAACCCCCCCTGATTCACGAACTCACCTCCGTTGAAACCTTCAAAACTACAATCACAAAGCCAGGAATTGTGGTTTTGGATTTCTATTCGCCTATTTGTCCGCCATGTGAAGTGAGTATATGTCTTTTTTTTCTTTCTTTTTTTTTCGTCTTTTCGTCTTGCTGTTTTTAAGAATACTTTGTACACTTTTAAGGATACTTGGGGTATCTAGATATTGTTTTGAATTTTACTCCAAAGAAAAATGTGTCACAAAAACCACACAGAAGGATCTTTTTTTTGTTCCTTGGTTCCTTAGTTCCTCGGGTTTTTTTTTTTTTTTTTTTTTTTTTTTTTTTTTTTTTTTTTTTTTTTTTTTTTTTTTTTTTTTTTTTTTTTTTTTTTTTTTTTTTTTTTTTTTTTTTTTTTTTTTTTTTTTTTTTTTTTTTTTTTTTTTTTTTTTTTTTTTTTTTTTTTTTTTTTTTTTTTTTTTTTTTTGGTTTTTTTGGTTTTTTTGGTTTTTTTGGTTTTTTTGGTTTTTGGGCCCTTGATTTATTTAGTCCTTCGATCTTGGATCTTGGACCTTTATCTTGGACCTTTTGACCAATACATTCACTTTACACAATTGCTTCATGCTTCATCTTTTGACCCTCTCTTGACCCTCTCTTTATCTTTCTTTTCGCCTTCACCCACACAAGCTAACATTTCCAGGTCGTTTCACCACTTTACCAACGATTAGCTGAAAAGTACCCAGACGCTACTTTCTACAAGGTACGATAAAAACTCCCAAAAAAATTCACCAAAAAAAATGCTTTAAACCTCCGCATCAAACCGTTTTAAACCTTTATACTCTCTAACACACCTTTTTTTTTTTTCTTTCCCTTTTTACAGATAAACGGCTACGAAGACGAAGGCCAAGAAATGCAAAAACTAATCAACGTCGTTTGGTGGCCAACTTTTGTAGTCTACAAAGATGGCATTGAACAATGGAGAGCCAAAATTCCAAACCCACCACAACAGTATCCGACTGCGGAACTGGAAAATGCCTTGGTTGCTGTGCTTGTCGTTTAGTTTTTAAATTCTATTATGGCTTTTAGGATATGTGTCTTGAGAATATGTCTTGAGATATATGTCTTGAGATATATATGTCTTGAGAACGGCTTGAGACTACATCGTCTTGAGAATAAGTCTGGAGAACAGACACACGCACACCATCACGACTAGAGATATATGAACCGATATGAATGATCACGATACGCCCCTTCTCCAATATATAAACTGTTATAGAGACAATTGAATAATAATTTTAAAAAAAAAAACTCGTACGTACTGTACTCAGTGTACTAGCTGTAGAAAATCCAAGTGCTAACTAATTATAGGGGTCCTAGGCCCTAGACCTAACTAAAATGCCTCTCTCTGGATCCTCAGTCCCTGGTCCCAAGAGCAGTGGGAAACGAACCTAATACATCCACGAGCGCTAGCTTTTATTTTTCATGTGCCCGACCTTCAGCTCCGCCTGTGGGTTATCCCCGATCTAACATTAAATCATATATATATTAGTACTAGTTAGACAGCTCTATAACAAACAAAAAAACAAACGTCAAAGGAAACGCACAAAGAGAATGCAAAGCGACTAAACCAAATTTTCACAAAAACTATCCCCACATGTACCAAGGAAAAAACTCCCTAATAAATGGCAACTTTAGGGCTACCCTTCTCCAATTCTCCATCCACCTCCGACGACAAACTGCTGTCGCCCTTACGTCCAGACCGCTGTCGCAACCCGCCGTCGTGTTCGGCTCCCTCCTTCGGCTCCACTCCCAGCTTAATAGCCTCTTCTTCTGAAAAAGTTCCAAAGTGATCCACTACATCAATTTCACCAAGCCCAGCAGGAGGGAAAAAGTACGACAATGCATAGTGAATGATAAATGCGAGAGGGTACCCGACAATGAACGAGATCTGAAACGCCTTGATTGCACCGCTGGGAACACTAGTAACGGCCGGGTTGACGGACGCAACACCCGTGATTCCAGGAATAAATCCTAGAATCCACGCCACGTATGCGCGCCAGTTGAATCCAGCTACAAACCAGTACACGGAATCAGAGTCCGCGTGGTACAGATCCCACAGCTTGAGCTTTTGCTTGCGCACAAAAAAGTAGTCACACGTGAAAACACCAATCATTGGGCCCAGGAACAGTCCGTATGATCCCAGAACGTTGACAAACACCGTTGCGTTCTGCACAATCTGCCACGGCTGAATCACAATGGAAATAATGGCAATAATATACGTGCCACGTCGAATGTTGATATACTTGGGCCAGACACCTGCAAGATCCATGCCACCAGAAAGACCATTGTCAATCGTGTTGAGACCCAAAGTCGACACGAGGAAACCAAACGACGCAAAAAATGCTGCACATCGAGACCGTGGAGTATAGGCTTCATCGAGCCATTGTAGAATAATGTTTGGTGGGTTCCAAAGATTAAGGGTGGCAACATCTCCATAGGAAGACGAAGCCGCCGAAGTGCCCAAAATTCCAAAGAGAGGAATGACGGTTCCAAGAATCATCAAGGCAAAGACTTGGCCCCAAACCTGCTGTCCAGGGCGTCGCACAAATCTGCTGAAATCAGGCTGATTCGCGATACCAACAGCATTAGCATTAATAATAATGTTGATACCGTGCATCCACGCCATGCCAAGGGCAGCGCCACCAGGCACAGACGAGGAAACATGGAGTAGTTGCCCAGCACCGCCTGCGTGGACCATGGATCCAATGGAGGTGCCTAGCACGGTGATGGCGCTAATTCCCGAAATAAAACGGAACGGGATTTTGAGCTTTTCTGGCGGGACGGACAATAAAGGAATGGAAAGTACGTGATAGATGATGAATCCCACAAACTGCTTAGTGTCCATTGGAAGGCTTTCTGGCAGAGTGTTTTTGAGATGGTTGAAACCAGAAGACATGCTCGATAGAATGAGCGAGACACACATGCCTGCCGTGTATGACTGTACGGCATACCATACGATACACAGTACGATTCTTTGGGCGAGTGCAATATAAGAACCCCAGATACCAAACACCGATCGCGCGAGCACAGTGTAGCCGACATGCCAGACAGCGCCACCCCAACCATGGGAGATGGCAAGGGCGAGGAGCAGGGCCTTTCCAAGGATCACAATGACCATTGAAGACCAAACATTAAGGCCAAGGGCGAGTAGAGAGGAGCATGCTTGCCAGGTTGAGATGGAGAAGGCGATAACGGACCAAAATCCCTAAAAGAAAAAAACGTGGTTAGAGGTTGCAGAATCGCGTATAACAAGGTTGACATACAATAAAGTCCCAGTCAGTCCAAGTACGACGGTTAGGACTAGAGAGACAGTTAGTGATAAGGAACGGAAGGAGTGGATAGGAGCTAGGCATACGGGAGAGGGATTAGATCTCTGTTGACTGTTAAAATAGTTAGTAAAGGAAAGAATGAAAAAAAAAAAAAAAAAAAGGTTCAACAAAGCAAACAAGAGTGAAATACTCACGCCAAGTGCTAACAGGGGCGCCATCAGCTTCATGCGACGGGACTGTCAACAAGGCTTTTATTTTTGAAGTCATGGTGGGTTGTAGTGAGTAGTAGTGAGTACTACTGCGTGGGGATAGTGAAGAGGGAAGGGAGAAGGAAAGAAATAAATTGGAAAAAGAGGAAAAGGCTGTAGTTATATATAATATATAATATATTAGAAAATATGAAATAAAATATGAATTCAGACATTTCCAGGATCCGTTAGCACGCGCATGAGGGAGGGAGGGAGCAGGGAAAGTACAGCTGTTACAGTGTAGACTAGGTGAGAGAAAGAGAGCTAGTGAGAGTAAGAAAAGAAACGAAGATCACGAATAAAAATAATACGTATCTATTATAAGCACACTTCATTTATGATCACGCTAATGCACATTATTTGCAGCATTAACGCCAGAGTTACCGTGCTAGCAACTAGTCTAGTCTAGTCCAGTCTAGTGCGACTGCTAGTGCGACTGCTAGTGCTAGTGCTACTGCGACTGAGACTAGAACTAATACAACTCTACGCGTAGAGACAGCTGGTAACTATGGTTACTTTTTATTTATAATATTCATAATTAGACTAGTCTAGGTGATTTAGGTCCACGCAAATTTAAACAGCGAAACGTCGGATCCTCGTCCTAGCTCGATCGCCTTCAAAGACCGGCAGTCTCTACTGTAAATACTGTACTTACTGTATACTCAGTGTGCTGTACATCAAGAACTGTGGCTTGATATCTACGGAGATTCATCAAAGAAAGACCAGCTGCAGACGACTCTAACAGAGAGTGAAGGGCTAATTTAGAAGAAACATGATGAATCGATCGCACCCATATGGTCAACTTAAGAAAGACTTTAAGAACTCTAGCGAGACAGAAATGAAAAAATGAAAAAATAAAAAAAATAAAAAAAATAAAAAAATGAAAAATGTGGTTATCGTGCATGCATGATCTGCCAAAAACTAGTTAAAATGAAGTTACAAGTAGTTAACAAGTAGTTAACAAGTAGCCTAGTTGCAACAAGGTTTGAATATTTAATATTAATATAATATAATTTAGGCGTCTACGGTAGCATTTTAGCCAATAGCGAGTGTCTACTCTTTAACATGAATATGCTTAGCAAAATACGTAGTCTAGCTAGTCTAGCTACGGTCTAGACTCGAGATAGTACGGTGTTTAACACTGTTAAATTTACAGTATAAATATATAATAGACCTATTGGACAATATTTGGACGTATAAGGTAGACTACGTATTTAACAACTCTCCGTACTGCAGCAGCTACAGCTGATATATATCGACATGGCTAGGGTCTATACGGAACTTCAGGGATAAAAACGACGTTTCTCCGCAGAGCTCGTCTCCAGATAATATTAGAATTCTCAATTAATTTCTCTCTGTAGACGTCCCGCTATATTCAATGCATTGCTCATAATTCGCAAACAATAGTGCAGACCCAACTGCACAGCGCCAGACAACATCAATATTTGATTATACTGTACTCAGTCTCAGTGTACTGTAATTATTATATATGCTCTCATGATACCGGCCTACTTCAAGCCTAGCTCTAGTACTGTACAGTCTGTAGTAGACTCTGTACTACTACTCTGTAGTCTACTTGCTAACATGCTAAACCTCTTTCAGTCTAGCTCCCTTCACCTTAAGTTGGACACCGTGAACCAGACTCTTTTGGGCTGTTGGCTTGAAAGTTGAGACTGCCGCCTACTCAGGCCCTAGACTACGTAGTAGCCCTACTGTATTCAAGTTGAGAACATTTGAATTTAAATTTATCCAATGGAATCAATGGAATCAATTGATCACTCTGCCAGAGTCTGCCCAGACCCTAAGACCGTAGCAGAGTGCTCCGTGCTTTATACTAGGGGTCTAGACTAAAATACAGTATACAGTATAATGGTATACCGGTATAACTGTACATGTCCGACGTCCTCTGGAGACCGCTTGAGTACCAGCAGATCTTGCCATATGTCAACTAACAGGTATTGACCGCTACAACAAGCCATGATCTATGAGTATGAGGTCCACGTAACAACGTTACCATGAACCTCTGGAGAACATACGTCAACGTTACCAGTGAAGAACTGCACAGAAGCTACTTAGGAGCCGCCTCACATCTGGCTATAGCTAAAGCCCATATATCACAAGACAACTGCAGCGGCCGCTGACTATGCCGCTATAGCATCGATATCAATCTTATGGACTCTCAGAATTCACAAGGATTTCACTCACTAAAGCTACACAGTATCTACAAAGCAACTGCACTGACAGCCGCTGCTATTGTTGCTGGACCTTGAACCTTCTAGATCTAGACATCCAGAGTCCTGACCCTGTATTTGCGTCAACTCTGTGACTCTCGATCTGTTGCTCCACAGCCTCCACTTGACTTTTCCCTCAAGAAGAATATACGTACTGCTCTTGAATAGACTAGGTCGAGTTTAACAGTTGCATTTTCTGCGTCGCCCAGACGTCAACTTCAAACAATTCAGCTGTCTTATCAGCTACGACCTGTACTAATTATCGATATTGAGATAGACGACATCCCTTATAAAGAGAACTCTCTGGGATATCTCTGCATTATACGGTTTACCAATCACATTCACTAAAAGACCTAGCCCCGGGATCCCACATATAGTTCCTCATGCATCTCCTGAAACTACTTTTCATCCGCGACAGACCCTCTCTCCCTTGTCTACTTCGAAGATCTCTTCCGTAAATATATATAATGCAAAGGCTTCAACCTCTTTCATCCAGACTCTCGAGGCTGCATACTAGACGTCTTGCTGTCACTGCTGCCGCAACATCTCGCCCCTTCTCATCCAAAAACAGTGGTACTACTACTCCCCAGACTTCAACCATCCGCTCGGTGCGATCTAAACCACCGCCCAAACAACATGACAACTCTAATGAGCATGAAAAAAGCAGGTCAACTACCTTCAACTCGCTCTCTAAGGCACTCTTCCTTTTTTCGTCAGGCGTAGCTCTTGGAGGCGCCTACACTGCCTACGTTGATTCAACCTCTAACTCCATTTTCCCGTCTTCCTCAACTACACCACTTTCGGATCTTTCAGTGCCGACTTACGCAAACAAAGATGCCCTTGAAAAGGCCTTTGCAGAAATATCTAGCCTCTTGGGACCTGAAAATGTTACGCGCAGTCAGGAAATCTTGGACGCTCACTCAGACACCTTCTGGACCTCGCACCATGCTAAACCTGACGAACGGCCCAGCTTCGTGTGTTATCCAGGATCTACGGAAGATGTGGTAGAGATTGCAAAAATTTCTCACAAGTACAGAGTCCCGGTTGTGCCCTTTGCTGGTGGAACCTCCCTTGAGGGACATTTTCTACCTACTTACCCCGGCATTTCGCTCGACTTTTCTCGTATGAACAAAATTGTTGCTCTCCACAAAGAAGATCTCGACATTGTTGTCCAGCCTGGTGTCAACTGGGAAGAACTTAACGAGTATCTGGCAGATTACGGCCTGTTCTTTGGACCGGACCCAGGTCCCGGCGCCCAGATTTCAGGTATGATTGGAACTGGTTGCTCTGGTACTAATGCATATCGGTTCGGAACCATGCGCGAAAACACGCTGGCGCTAAAGGTTGTCCTCGCCGATGGAACTGTTGTCAAAACGAAACAGAGACCCCGTAAGTCTTCTGCTGGGTATAATCTTACGCAGTTGTTCATTGGCAGTGAGGGCACGCTAGGAATCGTGACAGAGGCTACACTGAAACTGGTTCCGCTACCCAAAAATGAGAGCATTGCCGTGGCCACATTTACCACTTTAGAAGATGCAGCGGCCGCTGCTGCTGAGGTTGTGCAGAACGGAATTCAAGTGGGTGCTGTCGAGTTGCTTGACCACAAAATGATGAAGGCCATCAACGACTCTGGATCCACAACGAGGCGTTGGGACGAAGCGCCTACTATCGTGTTCAAGTTTGCTGGTCCCTCCCCTGCTTCAGTGAAGGACATGATTTCACATGTGCGAGGGATTGCCAAATCACACTCAAACCGCTCGTTTGAGTTTGCTACCAAAGCCGAAGACCGTGCAGAACTGTGGTCAGCCCGTAAACACGCTCTTTGGTCGACCATTGAGGTCGGCCCCAAGGGTGCTAATGCGTGGACAACAGACGTTGCCGTGCCAATTTCGAAACTTGCCGAAATTATCCGGTTGACACAGCAAGACATTGAGGAGTCGGGCTTGTTTGGCACAATTGTGGGTCATGTAGGAGATGGAAACTTTCACAGTATTCTCATCTACAACCCGGAGACAGAGCGTACCATCGTGGAGGGTGTGGTGCACCGTATGGTTCATAGGGCTTTGGAGTTTGAGGGAACTTGTACTGGTGAGCATGGAGTGGGTGTTGGTAAAAAGCTGTATTTGGAGGGTGAGCTTGGTCCTGAGGCTGTTGATCTCATGCGGAGAATGAAGATGGCTTTAGATCCGTTGTGTTTGCTTAACCCTGATAAGATTGTGAACGTAAACCCCAAGGCACCTACTCACTAGTCTGACTGTTGACCTTAGTTAGTCTATTGTCTTTTCTAGTTTTCCTCTGTATATACGGTATTATAGACATTTGATAGATGAGGACAGTACATATACTTGTAAATCAATTTTTGTTCTTTCAATACTTGAATACTTGAATACACACACACACACATATTTACACGGCCGCTTAAAAAAAGTCACTGTAAGTGCCACTCAATTCTCCAGCACTAGATCCACCACTCAACGCCAACTTTTTCTTCTTATTAATCTTATTGTGCCTCTTTCCACCCGCCGCCGCCGCCGCGCTTTCTGCTTTCAGCAGCTGCTGCTGTTTATGGAACGGCAAAGCCTGATGATTTCTCGCACTCTTAAGCGAAAAGAAATCGCGATCCAACGAAGCGCCCGCCGAGTAAACGGCCCCCGTTGAAGCTGTAGGCAGAGCACTCATGCCTGTTGTGCCCGATGTGCGGGGATCGTGTTGCGAGAACTTGAGGTTTTCAAGTTCTGTGGCGAGATCGATTTCGGTGGGGTCCACTTGGTTCATTGTGGCGGATTCGCCGTGCCGAGATTTGGCAATGGCGAGCAGGATCTGGTTTCGTCTTACTTCGGGGATGCTTTGAAGGTTGTAGAGCTGGGAATTGAATTGCGCGGCGAGGGCGTCGGGGTCCAACAGCTCTAGCTCTGCTTCCTGTTCTTGTGCTATTTCTTGTTCTTGTGCGTCTGCTGCCTCTTCGGATGGCGTTGTGACAGGGGGCTCAGATAATCCATAAGTGGGTGGGGGATGCACAAACAACAGCTTACCATTCATGTAGTCCTTAAGGATATATCGGGCAGCCCGCGATTCGTCTGGGTTTCCTTGCCCGGATCTCATGTACCCCCTTGCACGCGCATACGCATTGAGAAGCTCTTCGGCAGTCGGGATTCCCGACCCACCATCAGCCAGAGGTCTCGTAAAGACAGAGATACCATAGATTGCTTCCAAGAAGTACTTTGGGATTCTCTGTGTCACAAGCGCCGTGGGGGCCGTAAACTCGCGAAGCTGATCGATAGGAAGGACACCGTTGCAAACAAGCTCAGCGTCCGTGCTCGCAAAGTTAGGAAACACAAGACCAGGACAATCACATAGCACAACTGTGGGTGACAGAAGGATTGTTTGGAAATGCTTGGTTTTACCGGGGGTACTGGATACTGATACCTTTTTGGCTCCAATGAGAGCGTTGATAGTGGATGATTTACCAACGTTGGGGTATCCGACAAGACCAATTTGCAGTGACCCGCTGTACTTGTTCTTGACTTGACTGGGGTCATCAAGCTTGGCCGGCGCTTCCGAAAGAAACAACTGCTCGAGCTCTTCAACTGTAAGAATGTGCATTGGGTTGGCTGCAAGTCTCTCAGCAGTCATTTCTATCTTTTCCTCCTCTTCTTCTTCAACTTCTTCTTTTTCAGATTCCTCATTCTCAGAATCCTCGTCAATGCCTAATTCGTTATTGGTATAGTTTGCTTCCGCTTCCTTTTCCTTGGCCTTTTCTGCCTCCTGCAAAGACAGCGAAGTGAATGCCGAAAAAAACCCAAATCGGATTCCCTTGCTTTGAAAGTACTCAGCCCATGTTTTGCGCTGGCTCTCTGTCAACAAATCGGCCTTGTTGATCAGCAGCAAATTCTTCTTTCTGCCGCTATCCAGCTCTTTCACGTATGCTTCCAAGTCGACTGATCGGAAAAACAGGGGATTACGAGCATCCACAATTTGCACAACGATATCAGATCGCTCCACCACTCGCCACAACTGTCTCCAGACTTCGATATTACGCTCAAAGGGCGTCAACAGAAGATCGTCATTATCCTGCAGCACCGCAAGTCCCCTTCTCCACTCCAGAAAGGCCTCTTTCTCAGCACGGTCAAGCTCATGCGATGTCGTCTCAGCAGTCCATTGTGGTCGTCTAGGTACCGTCAGTCTGTCCTTCATCTCAGAGTGCACCTTTGCCAACGCCCGTCTCTCATGAAGAGAAAGCAAGTATGGGTTATGAGCCGAGAATTTCGAGTAAGGCAACGTGCTACCGTCAGCAGCCGTAGGCACCGTTCCTCCAGCCTGAATAATACGAATATTCTGCGTACGTTCAGTTGTGAAATCAGTAGAAGCAAGCTCAGCAGTCGAAAGAAACTCGTCTAAAGGTCGCTCAGCGGTCACTGATTTTAGCTTAACCCAACCGGGTTCTTGAGTGGCACTTCCACCAGCGGTTCCTTCTCCAAGATCGGTAGTGTATTTAAAGTGTCCATCCTTGTCAACGACTCCTTGTGGTTTTTTAGATTTTTTCTGAACATTTTGTAGCGCTCGACCCAGGCCAGTGGGATTTCGAGCGTTGGCTGATTTCTTTGACCCAGGCTTAGGGCCTTTCCAGGATCCATAAAATCCAGCTGTAGACTATAATTGTAGGTTAGAGAGGATCATTAGAAGCGAGTCAGCCAGTTCACTCACCATTATGAAGTATTCTTATTTTCAATCAACGATCTTTAAAGGGAAGAGAAAAATCTTCACAGCTGAAAAAAAGATTATATTGGGAGAAATTACCAAAAAAAAAAAAAAAATTATTTTGGCTTAGAAATCCTCCTTACCCACTGCTTTTAAGCCGTACGTGAAGAACTTGGAACGATCAGTCTCCGCATCTATTGCCACCATCAACGTCATTATCAATGAGTCTACTATGGACGTTTGTCGTGGACAAGCCATTTAACTCCCACGAGGGCAGTTGGGATGGGCAGGACTCTATGGAAGGTTCACAGACAAAAGTGGTTTTTCAAACAATTTCAAGAAACGTCGAACTAGGCATGGCTGGAATTAAAAATGAGTATTCGCAGCTGAAGGTGCCAGAATCTGATCAAGAGTTTGTTGTGGACTTGGCTGCGACCGACGGAGAAAATACATACACGACTGTTGTAAAGTCCACAATGCTTCCATATCGCCTTGCCATGAAAGGCGAAGATAGAGACGAGGAATGGGAACAAATTTGTCGCTCGTTACTATTCGGAACGCAAGAAAAATATCGCCCTGTTGTGTGTACATATGACATAAAATCCCAAGACCATGGTGGGTCAGTGTTAACGTTGAATGTTCACCGTGGCCATGCACCACGACCAGGTGCCGAGGCCTCAATTCCGATTTTGGGCACATTTGATCTCAGAAGCGGGAGCAAGAAAGGTGCCATTTCGCAATACGAAATGATATTATTGAGCACATCGAAGCTTGGTCCCATTTTAAAAGACAACCATGGATTACGGGCACAAAACAAGGCACTTGAAGAGCAATTGGCCAACTTTCTCAAGCAAAAGACAGAAAGTGAAAATGAGTTATTTGAAAAGTTTGCTTTACTTCTGAACCGAAAAAAGCTCAAGCTAAGAGCTCTTAGAGATGGATTTGACGGCAGCGACTCCGAAGACGACGAAATTGGCTATAATCCCCAGGCAAGACAGGCTTCATTATCAGACCCCCCAGCCCAACAACCTACAGATTCAACTCGAAAACGTCCGTTATCTGACGAGTCTGATATCGATCAATATGATGATTGCTATTCACAAGCTACACCTCCACGAGTTTCCGCTTCACCACCAGATTCACCTGCTAGGTCGTTGCCAGATGATCATAAACCGGTAAAAATAGAGTCAATTACTGATTCAGGTCCTGGCATAACCGACGCGCCAGACTACAATATGGGAGTTGGAAGCGACGACGAGACTGAAGACGAGATATAGCGATACAACGGTCCAACAGTACAACGGTACCGAGTGATCATCATATGAAGGTTTTGTTTGAAGTAGTTCATGATCTTCTTCTCATATATTCGCGATCGAACGCTGCACTTGGACCCTAAGACTTGCAACTTGGGGAAAACACCTTGAGAACAATAACAACGTGAGAGTGTTTCCAAGGCAACGTATCCTAACCCACACCCCCTACTCGCTTCGTTTTCGTCTTGATACGCATAGTCCGAAACCACGACATTCATTCTGTATGATTTTTTTTTTCTTTTCTGTTATTTCAGATATTCTCTTTGAATGAAAACGTTACCTTCTTTCTAACTACCAAACCTCCCTTTTTCTGTTCTCATTCACTCTTTTGATCCTTTTTTCCTTCTTTTATTCATTCATTCATTCATTAATTCATTAATTCTACAGTCATTCATTTATTCATTCATTCTTTTCAATTCTAGTCTCTCCTTGAACGCTTTTGCTTTTGCTCAAATCCATCTTTTCATCGCCTTAGGTGCAGTCTTTTACTAACTTTTAATACTCTTGCTCTATATATTTCGACATCTCGTCAAATATCTACATCTTTCAAGACTTTTAATAGTCCTGTATTCGTAACTAATTCTTGTCGCTCTTTATATACCCTTATTCCCCCTGATCCGACTCGCCGCGTCTAAAGATCAGGTTTTTTTGTGTCTAATATCCCAATGGCTTCATACGACTTGCAGTACTCTCATCTGCTTCCTTCTCAACTCCTTCTCAACTCCCCTTATCAAGGAGGCACTCCAACGATCCCGCAGTATGCGTCTTTTGCACAAAATCATTCCTCAGCCGCATACTCGCCATCCCCGGACTACAATAATATGGCAGCGGGTTATGCAATGCCCCGATACTATAGCACCTCTCCTCAACTAGACAACATGGATCCCTCCGCTGGATCCCGTACCGTCTATCTTGGCAACATCCCTTCTGAAGTGACTGCTGAAGAACTTCTTAATCACGTCCACTCAGGCGTCGTTGAGTCGCTGAAGCTGGTGCCTGAAAAGAATTGTGCATTTATCTCCTTTCTCAACACGGCCGCCGCTTCGCATTTTTACTCCGACGCTATTCTCAAAAAGCTTTCACTAAACTCTCAGGATATTAAAATTGGCTGGGGAAAGCCCACACCCGTGTCCGCTCAAGTATCTCTTGCTATCGCTCAGGACGGTGCTTCGCGTAATGTTTATCTTGGTAACCTTCCTGAAGAAATCACTGAAGCCGACATTCTTACTGACCTCTCCAAGTATGGCCCAATTGATATTGTCAAGTTTGTGAAAGAAAAGAACATTGCCTTTGTTCACTTTCTTAGCATTAACACTGCAATCAAAGTTGTTCAACAGCTCCCCTTTGAAGCGCCTTGGGCTCACAGAAAAGTATTTTACGGCAAGGACCGCTGTGCTTATATTTCCAAGACCCAACAACAAAACGCTGCCCAGTACCTTGGTATTGCCCCTGGCTACGAGCATCTTCTTGTGAGTGCCGACAGGGACCTTATCTCATCTGCTCTTGCCCAGCAGTCTGCAGCCGCGGTTGCAGTTGCTACCGCTGCGGGCGGAGCCAATAACGTCGGCAACCGCACCATTTATTTGGGATCTGTGCATCCTGAAACAACTATCGAAGAGATATGTAATGTAGTTCGGGGTGGCCTTCTCCATAACATTCGATATATGCCTGAGAAACATATTTGCTTTGTGACATTTGTCGACCCTACTGCCGCAGCCCAGTTCTTTGCCATTGCCAACTTGCAAGGCCTGGCGATCCATAATCGCCGCCTCAAAATTGGCTGGGGAAAGCATTCTGGATCTCTCCCAAATGCCATTGCTATGGCGGTAACTGCTGGTGCTTCTCGTAATGTTTACATTGGAAACATTGGTGATAACTGGCCGGAGTCGAAGCTGCGTCACGACTTCGCCGAGTTTGGAGATATTGAACAAGTCAACTTTTTGCCAGAAAAGTCTTGTGCTTTTGTCAACTTTACCAATATTGCTAATGCTATCAAAGCTATCGAGCGAATTAAGCAAAAGGATGAGTACAAGAAGTTTAAAATTAATTTTGGTAAAGATCGATGCGGAAACTTGTCTCGCCAGCTCCAGCAACCCCTTGCTCAACTCCAGCAACAGCAGCAACAGGGACTTCAACATCAACAACTATTCCAGCAGTCTATGCATATGCAGCAACCACCTTCATATGTTCCCAGGATGGAAGCAGGTGATGTACAAGGAATGTTTGGTACATCTGGCAGTTATGTGGTGACACCTTTAGAGTCCCCAATGGAGGAGGACGAGGACCAAATAGAAAACGATGTCTCCCACGGTCCCCATATCACATCGGCAAACAGTACGTGTCTTGAAGTAAACGGCCCAGGATCTCCAGATATTGCCTCTAAAGTTTCATCATCAGACACTTGTGCCACAGAACAAACATTTAGAAAGACTGAAGAACTCGATTTTGATCTCGAAGACGACGCTGCCGCTGCTGCCGTAGCAGCTGCCGCCGCAAGAACATTTGGAATTGTACCTGCTTCAGAAAAAACCAAAGACTCTGGTGTTGTTGGAATAACTGCTTAATACCTGGAACTTTTTCTCCTCGACTGACTCAGTACTGTTAAATTTTTTTTATTTATAACCTTTTTTTTTTTTTTTTTTTTTTTTTGAATACTGTTGTTTTAAATAATTGTTAGTGTTTTTTTGGTTTTGATGTTCTTGTTATATTCAAGTTCACGCAGTCTAATGTGTTGTAAGTAGTGCGAGCTAGGTGAACTGATATCTAATAGTAATGATCAAGAGAGGACTGGTAGCTCAATTCATGGCAACGGCGACAGTACGTACGTGAACTTGAAGTAACAGGCTTATGAGATCTAGTTTGACAGGTTGAAGTTGAACACATTCTCTCTCTCTCTCTTTATTAATTCAATATTCATCTCTTAGCTCCATTATACAGTACACTTTTTCTTCTTCATTCTCCATGGGTAATTCATTCCTCTCTCTTTTTTTTTTTTTTGGCTTTTTTTTTTTTTTTCTTTTATTCCTTCTTCTCCTTCTGCCGATATATGGTACGTACAGTATAGTACTGCGTACATATACAAGTTATGCTGCTGGCTAACAACTCATCCCACCCCCCTCCCATTTCTCTCCTCCCCTTTTTACTCTTGACCAAATCCTACTGTTTCCTCTACAGCAATCGTCAGCTTTTGCACCATTGAATCATAATCCTTATAGAACGGCAAATCCACTCTATTGAAACAGGTATGCGATTTGGGCAAATGTTCTGGCTCACCGGCCTTTTCAATTGTGAAGCGTCGAGGCCCATCACTTCCCTGTAAATCCTTGAATCCATTGACGGGAATACGTGAGGTACCTGTCGTAAACTGCAGCAGGCGAGACTTTTGTTCGCTATCCCAGCCACGCACACACTTCCAGAACCATTGAATTACTTCGTCATTTTCAGAGTACCCGCGGTAGTCCGTGTGCTTCTTCCAGTCGTCAACGTCGATTTCGGCAATACCGCCTATTAGCAGTTCAAGTTCACGTTCGTCAAATACATTGACAAGCTCTTGTGGGATGAGCTCATTGAATCCAATCAGGAAATTCTTAAACTGTTCTTCAACACGTTTAGAAATTTTCCATTCTGTCACAAGTGCTACGTATTCGTGCTTGTTTTCGTTCGTCACCGGTATATCTCGGCCGCCAGGTTTGAGGTCAACAGTGACAATCACTCCAAACTGATCATCCTCCACCGAAAATGTCAAGTCTAGGATTCCGTCAATGTCATTATTCAGCGTCCACTCAAGGTTTCGCGCATAGTCAGCGTCCACCCCTTCCATGTCACCCAAAACTACCTTTTTGCGGAGGATCATTTTGTAGAATGCGCCAATGAAGAAAGCATCGAGGAATCGGCGATGGAAAATAGCTAGTCCGACTACACGGCCAATGAACTTGAAGTAATTCAGATGCTCAGGGTTGATGCTTGAATGAGGGTTGATTTGCAGCGTGTAGTTATCATGAGCAGAGTACTCAAATAAACAGTAAAAGGGATTAAACATTTCATGCGAGAGTAAGAAGAAGAACTCACGTGAAACTCCACCGTAATCGAGGCCTTCCTCACCCTCGAACTTGATCATTAGTCTCTTCTTCAAATCAGCAGGGCTTTGACGCATGACCTCTTGGTAAGAGTCTTCGAAAATGTGGTCTCGTCGGACCTTGACGTGGCACTGGCCAGCTGTAGCGCGGAGTGCAGGCTGCGACCGGAAATAAATAAGCTTTCTTCTAAAGTCCCGCTTATACTGTGGTACATTCTGGTCCAAGCTTGAAGGTAGTCTAGGATCGTCCCAAGTAGTCGTTTTGGTGTTGTGGTCAACAAAGTATACTCTAGCAGTGTTGGTGAGTCGCATCTCCCAGCCACTGGGAAGAGGGCCCAGTTGAGAGACAGGTTGTTGAATAGTCCCTGTATTTGAAGCATTGGGACCATAAGTACGGATAAACTGTTGTCTGCGAGGATCCACCCAAGTAGTAGTACGCGTGTTGTGGTCAACAAAGTAAGGGCGTCCTTCCGGAGTAAAGCGCTGTTCCCAGCCGACGGGAAGCTCGCCAAGGCCTGCAGTGGTCGCACCAGAGTTCATCATTTGTATAGCATTGGCTGCAGATGTGGTATTATTGGTAGATATAGTAGGAACACCCGCTGGCACCGGCGGAACAATCGCGGCTGCGGGATCAGTAGCAGATGGGGTGTGAGAGGCAGGAGAGTTGGCTCTTGTAGGGTCTTCGGGGAGCATTCTATTTTGATGACGCTGTCGCTCTAGATCAGTGGCATTTAGTCTCGCAAGACGTTGATCTGAGTCAGTTGCATTGGAGGCTGGGCGTGTCCATGTGGTAGTTCTGGTATTGTGGTCAACGTAATACGTACGTCCCAGGTTGTCTGTGCGGCGTTCCCATCCTGAGGGTAAGCGCCCGTATTGGTCTTCGAACGAACTGTAAACAGGTCTGGTATTTGGCGCCGAGGAACCCACGGGGTTGGCCGAGGATTCTACAGCGCTGGCTGGTGGGTCACTTGGAGCAACAGTAGTAACATGAGATGCTGCTGGGATTACCTGTGCAGCAGGACTAGTCGCAGAACTTTCCGTAATCGAGGGAACGCTTAGAATCGTTGAAAGACTCAGAATGAGTTTTCCACTAACAACGAGGTTATCGTTTGATTTTTTTAGTTCTTGAGTGACCATTTCATCACCACCCACACGTAAATCTATAAAATCACCAACTCTGATGTTAATAACACCCAAGAAGCCCTGGTCCCTCTTCTTAAACTTTTTCTGGTCAAATACCTGAACAGCAATGATTGAGTTTTCAGTCACATCGCTGAAAATAATGTTAGTAAAGCACTCGAAGGGCTATCAGTTATACTCACACGTCAAAATGTTTTTGCCAATAAGGGCTGAGGGTCTTTCGGATAGCTGGAGTTGAGCCTGTTTGCGCACCATCAACAGTGATAACAGCAAACGGATCAGGGCTTCCTTTTTGTAAACGTTAGAAAGCTCGTAATAAAACTAAGATTGTAGGACAGATACTTACGAAAAACGTCTCTTTTACAGAGGCCATCAGCGGCCATGACTAGAAGTGGTGTTAGGCTAATTCCCTGAATTGCTTAGTAGGGCTGAAAAACATACTATTGACTCGTAATTTGTACGTCTGAGGAGGCATAGTGAAGAATATTCGCTAAGAAGTAGAGGAGACGGTCCTCGATGTCGTTTTTACTAAGCGAGAGCTCTCTCTCGTTTAAAGCTAGAGGAGTATGGAGAAGGAAAAGTCTCTCTGATTCTCGGTGGCAGCAAATAAAGAAATTTCCACTAGTAAGTTATGCCGATATTTTTATTTTTTTTATTTTTAATTTTTATTTACTGTAATTATTATGACGCGAAATCAAAACCATGGGATAGGGTTCACGTCATTCTGGGATTTTTGAATTTCCTTAATTTTCAAAGTTTTTTCAACTCTTTCAAGGGCTTGAAAGAGCCTGAAAGGGCTTGGAAGTAAATATCAAATGAATTATATTAATAAGAAAGCAAAGAATAGCAAGTTAATGTAAAAAATAGTACAGCAATTGTTGTTGGCGATAGCTAGCTCTATCCAATCAATTATGGCGAGTCAGCGTGGCTCTCTTTTCCAGGCGAGGTCCTTTGATGTCGTCTTCTTGAGCAGGCTCATAACCCTCAATTACTCCTTCAGAGTCTTCAAGTCTTTTCGGAGAGTCTTCAGCGTAGATGAGATGGGCAACATTGAGTTTAGGACCCTTGAAAAAAGTGTGGGCATATACCAGAAAGTAAAGCAGAGCAAAACTCATGGGGCCAAAGTAAACTACCACTGTCCAATTCATTACCTGGGCGTCTAGATTGCTTCCTCTATACTGCGGAAAACACAAAATTGGAGTCATTAGAATCACAAACGCGAGGGAAACAAATCCAGTAGGCCTAGAGAATTTCCCTAGATGCCATGGGCCTGGGCGGAAGTTGTCTTTTGCGAAAATTACTTTCATGCCAATGGGGAGCACAAAAGCCCAGTAGGCAGCAATAGCGCCGACGGAAAAGATGGCGCCAATAGCAACATCTCCTCCAAAAATGAGAAGAAGCAATAGCAAACCAATGCCACAGTTGAGCCATACAGCGTTAACAGGAGTGTCTGTGATAGGATTAACAATAGACCAATAGCGAGATAAAGGAAAGCACCCATCACGGGCGTAGGCGTAGCATACACGAGATGCTGCAATCATAGAGGCCTGACCCATAAAAAAGGCAGATATAATAGTCAGAGCTGTGATTGCGTCAACCATAGAAGGTTTCAAGATTTGAGAAAGGTACGTAACAAAGGGCTGGCCCAGTTCATCGTCAATGACAGCAGGGATATCAACCACAGTGTAAGCAATGGCAAGCTGAAATGCCCAGCCAAGAATACCACCAATAGAAGAAGTCATGACGATGGCACGCGGTGAGGCGATATTGGCATTTGAACACTCCTCAGCAAGGTGAAATGGCGAGTCATAACCAGACATGGTCCAAATAATTGCAATGAAAGACATAAGTACAGCAATTCCATCAGGCCAGTCAGTCTGGTTAGTAATAGTTCCCCAGACTTCATTGGAGGGATTGAATTTGGGCTCAGGGCGATTGTTTCCTGCTAAAATAATAACCAAAGCAACAAGCAAAGCAACAGAGTTCAGCATCGTTCCAAATGAATTGAAACGCGCCAAGAATTTAGTGGGCATGGATGACAGCATTGATTGAACGATCATGATAGCAACGGTGAGCAGATAAACATGCCAGTTTGAAGCAGAATATGAGGGATCGTGCTTTGTTTTGAGTGCCAAAATCATTGAGGCCATAGAATAATCAATAGATGGGGAAGAAGTAACCTGGCAAAGCCAGTTACTCCAGCCCGTTAGCCATGCACAGATAGGACCCCACCCTGGAGGTGCCAAAACAGCAGCCGCATAATATAAACCACCGGAAGTAGGCATGGAAGAGCAAAGTTCAGCCATACTATTTGCAACCGCTTGAATTCCAATCATGGCAACGAGCCAGCCCCAGGTCATACCAGCGGTACCGGCGTATCCCAGGCCGTAGTAAAGTGTCGAGGCAATCGAAGGTAGCAATCCCAGCAAAGCAAAAGAAACTGAAAAGGAAGACCATAGGCCGAATTCACGCTTAAACTCTTGTTTGTAACCGAGCGCAACAAGAGCCTCTTCATCGCTAGTCATTACATGATCGGTGACGACTGGGTGCAAATGGTTATTGGAGAATATAGTAGTGACAGGGATTTCTTCGACGTTTACTTCACCACCCAGGTTGGTATGATGGGCCACAGAGGAAGAACTCTTCCCCTCGTCTGTAGACTTTCTAAAAGACATTGTATTAGTGGGAGAAAAAAAAATATTTTTGACTGAAAAAGGATCGAGAAAGACAACGCTATGAGCTTGTATTTAAGTCATTTGCTTAAAGTTTCGCAAGCTGCAAATTCCATGCAGCCACCTATTTCTATGTAAAGTTCAAAGAGGTGGAGTATCTGTGGATATTTGATAACGAGCGAGATGAAGTTAAGTCAGCGGGTTCGGCATAAAAAAAAAATTAGATACAGTTTTGAACAAGGGAAAAAAAAAAACATTTAAACGTAGACTAGCCTAGTTAATTCGGATATAACTTTGAACTTTTGAAGTGAAACCGGAGAGATACGTGTGGCCCTCTTCTACCAACTATAGACCAGTAACACAGTAAGAATTTACGGTACTTGCGAGTAGAAGGAGGAGCGCAAAAGGGACATATCATATGACTCGGCGAGACCTGCCAGCTGTTGTTGTCGCCAACTCGTGGACAGGTGTCTAACCCGCATCCCCAAGAATACCTGTACATTTGTTTGGCGGCTAACGAACGAATGAACTAGACCAGTAAATGAGCAACAACGTTGTCAGGGCCCGCTGATAGGCCGCAATCATAAGCGTTCGACTAGGGATGTTCTACGAAGTGCTGATATGATAAAAGTTGGTATACACAGTATTAATAATTTGCAGAGGAAAATTGCCTGAAACCTTATTGTAACACTGACCGAGTAGCTAATTAATACTGTAATATTATTTCTCAGGCTGGAATTACTTTTCTGGGATTTACCAGGGAAGGCGGCAAAAATGAATCTCAACTCATGGATTCAGGTGATTGAACTCTGCGGGGGCTCACTGCTCAGGGTCATAAAGTTCTGGAATCTTACTTGATAGAGATCTTGATGTATAGCTAGTCTACCACAGAACGCTTTTGAGCCGCGGTTATAACTAGCTAGACTGTATAGGTAGATATATATAAATCCTTTTATTTTTAAATTTATAGAACTTATATATACGTACGCTAGGCTAGCTCAAAGCTTCAAGCCATAAACCTCCATGAAATTAGGAAAACATTTCCGACCTGAGTCTTTGAGCTAAACGCCTAGATGCAGTCTCGTCTGTACCTAACATATTTGTTCTACGTATGTCCATAATCAGGCCCAAGGAAATTCCAAATCCTAGCTCAGTGTTATCAGAGTTCTACTCTACTACCTCTTTATCTAAAAAGGTCAATCCGTTTCAATCGTCTTGATTTTCAATTCTCGAGCTCACTGGTTAGGAAAATCTGGGGTATACGGAACAGCCGTTAAAAAAAGTTTACAGTATCACGGCGCTAGGCTAGCTAGCTCCGGAGTCCTGACGCATAATATGCAGTGTTGACGTCTGAAATGCGGTCCTAACCGGCCTTCAATAAATAGTCTAGACTAGTCTAGCCTAAACGGTTTTGTTTCTGGTTTTGGTTTTGGTCATCAATGCATTGAGAGATCGTCCCCAATGCGTAAAATTATTGAGATAAAAGATTTTGTCCCTATCAATTGCTCTACAGTAAGCACTGATTCTATCTAACCTTCATTTTCTGATAAACCCTTGTATCTACCTGGCGAGATACAGACCTAGATGGCACTCTATGAACACTAAAAACCCTATACAATACATTAAGATTGAGGAAGGAGAAGTTGATATATTGATTTCTGTTTCTCTAGATCTCGAGTCCGTTAACTATTCGAGCTGCCCTTTCTCTACGTGGATTATCAGCAACAGCTAGCACAGCAGAGTCTGAGCAGACTATTGAAGAAAAGCGATTCAACTCAAGTAAGATTTCAGGCTGCTGTAACGTCCATAGACGTCCTAGTCTAATTAGTTCATTGCCTTGCGCAGAGTGATAGTCTAGCGAAAATGTCTAGACTAGACTAACCAGCAGTACGTGCATTTTTATACATGTGGCTGCCTCCTTTTAGTAAAGGATTATAGACATACTTTGGTGTTGGCTACGTATAGAACAAGAATGTAAATTCTATACGTACTATTTAAAAATCTCATTTGGCCATGGATCAGATTTTAACACCAAAACTTGAGACAGTATTATTACGATATTTGTATAGACTAGTTTCCAATAATAGGATTTAAAAGCAGGTGAAACTATATAGTACTATATATATCTCCGGGTGTGATTGGGAGAAGAAATCCTTGAAATAAACAAACCCGCGCGTTCAACCTAAGTTTTACTGATAAACATGTGTATTCTATTTTCTTCCATATCTTCAAAGTCGATGCTGAATACATAGTACCTAGTGATATGAACCAAGCAGGATAATATAAGAAGTAGTACTGTACTTAAGTAAAATGATGGTCTATAGCTACCATATAGATATCTTCTCATCTTTTTATTACGTTTGTACTTTAACTCTCAATGTTTTTCCATGATGCTTGATTTGCAAAATATTTCACCTCTCATTACTCTACCTTGATTTGTTGTTATTGCTGGTTAGTGTCTCTATATCTCTTGGTGGCCTGCTCTTAAATATGCGGAAAGAGAGTTCCCCTGACAAAGTGACATAATAAGTTCTATAAATTTGATAATAAAAGGATTTATATTATCATATCGAGGGTGTAGACGTCCATTAAAAAACATTTTAAATTCATTTGACATACTTCGAATTTATTAAACTGCACCTTAGTAGTACACTGTTTTATTTAAGCTCCTGCACTAGTTCTTTTAAAATCATCAAGTAGTCTATTAAGAAGTTCAATCCAACTTTCAGTGAATTGGTTCTAATAAATAGCTAGCTTGGAGAGACGACTGAATAGTAGTGTCCAAAGTGCACGATTATACATCCATATATATACTATATAATCAGCCAGGCAATAAAACAAAGTACTAAACAAAACTCCTCGGCTTTTATGCTTGGCCACCTGAGATTTAAACTGGCCAATCTCCGGGTCATTTGGTGACATCCACTTGATTGTGAGGTAGACTGATCCTACAAACAGTCACGCCCCTGTAGTCTATTTTATACATCGCTGCTGGTTCGTTTTGAACAATTTCACAATCCCACTGCGGGTGGCGTTGTGACATAAATAAACTAAGTATATAGTATACTATATAATACTATATGCGCCAGCCGTATGAAAAGTTGAGACTTAAGTTTGGGAAAACACAGTTTGGTATAGTCTAGTCAACGTTTATTATGAAAAGAGTAGACTGAGATTCCCAAAACAAAACAAACCTGGTTGCCTTTTTGGACCAGGCCTCTGCTCTCACGACTTAACTTGGCTTGAAAATGATCCGTTAAAGCTACCACCACAATGCTCATTCTCTGGGATATCAGATATCGACGTAAAACTATAAATATGTTTTTTTCTAATGAACCATGGTGTATACATTGGGGTATCATGTGCACATAGTTGTCTTCTCAGAGTTCCTGACGGATAACTTGTTTTAAAAGTACAGTTTTTGTGAAAATATTTGCCTTCAGAAAAAGAGAAAAAAAACATCTGGAGAGTTGACATCTAATCATATAGTAGATAATCTCGGGATAGGCCGGAACTAGAAACTCGAAGTATTGGTGCCGTTAACCTCAATTTTTGGACATAGTGCACCTTTATTTGATCTTTGAAGAGAAATATCGTGACGCACAACTGGGCGAATTTGAATAGTAGAAGAAGACTTGCCATCTTGTCAGTTGCGTTCCGGGCTCAGTGCCAACTAAAACATGAAAGCCATTTACAACTTCTAGTAACGCAGGTGTTGTGGATTTAAAAAAGTGCTGGCGGCGACATTTATATATTATGCTTTGAGTTGTTATTTCCTCATTCGGTAGCAACAACGGTTGTGTCACAAACAGCTTTCATAAATACTATCTAACAACTACCACAAAAATGATGCTTCCACCTTCTCAAGACCCATAATTTTGCCCAATACTCACATTTAATTTTGGTAGCTTACAACCACTTTTGAGCGAGAGGAAAGCGATACCGCGATTCATATTTATACATACGCTTTTTACCTGTGAAAAAATCCTTTCAGGTTTAACTCGGGGTATTCCATATACTTTCGTTCGAGTTTCTGCTTTTGCTCAATTTGCTACTTTAACCTGCTGAAAAAATCTTAATGAACATTCCCATATTGCGGAAGCCCTGCCTATTCAAGATAGTATAAGCACTCTAATTTCTCAGTATTCTTCATTCTGGGGAATATAAAAAGTCCTCCAAATCATGTCAAAAGATTTTCGAAATAGCAGCTCATTATCGACTTTATCAACGTTACACATTGCTATGGAAGATATTTCTCTCGAAGATAAACCTGAGGTCTTTGAGGTCGAGAACCTCGATACCCCAGCTGAAGAATCTCGCTATGACAAGCAGCCCAACTTCTTTGTTGGAGTCAGTCTGGCCCTCATGCTAGCCAGTGGTGGATTTATTTTTGGTTATGACACTGGTACAATTTCTGGATTTCTCAGCTTGCCTGGATATGTATCTCGCTTTGGTGAGCTTAATGAACTAGGAGTAATGGAAATCCCTTCTATGCGTTCTGGACTTATTGTATCTATTTTTTCTATTGGAGCTATCATTGGAGCTCTTACTTCATCTAAGGCTGCCGACACTTTTGGCCGCATTCTTACTATTACTGCCTACAACATTATCTACTGTTTGGGAGTTATCGTGCAACTTACAACTCAAGCAGCATGGGTTCAGGTCATGATGGGCCGCCTTGTAACTGGTATTTCTATAGGTGGATTTTGCGTCGTCATTCCTATGCTTATTTCTGAGTCCGTTCCCACTGAACTCCGTGGTCCTATTGTTTCTTCTTTCCAGCTTATGATAACTCTTGGAATTTTGGTGGGAAATTCTGTTTTATACGCTTTCAGAAACTCTACTGATGATAGGGGCTTCAAAATCCCTCTTGGAATTTCACTCACCTTCGCAGGAATTCTCTTTCTCGTATTGGCCGTCATGCCCGAGTCTCCAAGATTCTTGCTTTCCGTTGACAAGCCCTTAGAAGCATGTGAAGCTTTGGGCAAAACAGTTCAAATGGAGCCTAATTCCGATTACATTCTCAACGAGATTGACATCATGGCCAATTCTGTTAAAGCTGACCAAAACGCTGGTAAGGCCACTTGGTCTGAGCTCTTATGTGGTAAACCTAAAATTTTCTATCGTGTTGTCATTGGCCTGGTTCTTCTTACACTCCAGCAACTTTGTGGTGCCAATTACTTTTTCTACTACGGTACATCCCTTTTCAAGTCTATTGGTTCTTCAAACTCTTTCGCTAACGCTATGATTCTTTCTGGTGTTAACTTTGCCTGCACCCTTATTGGATTGTGGTTTGTTTCCAGGTTCAACCGTCGGTCAATTTTGATGATGGGTTCTTTGGTTATGCTTTTGACTTTCGTCGTTTTCTCTTCTCTGGGATCTTTTGTACTTATTGACAGCACAACCGGCTTGACTAACCCTGTTATCGGAAAGATCATGATTTTCTTTGCCTGCATGTTTATTCTTGGTTTTGCTTCTACCTGGGCTCCCTTGGCTTTTGTTGTTATTTCTGAGATCTTTCCTCAGCGCATCCGGACTAAGGCAATGTCTCTTGCTATCTGTGCTCTTTGGTTATGGAGTTTCCTTATTTCCTTTTTCACTCCCATGATCACTTCCAAAATTGGCTACCTGTATGGATTTGTGTTTTCTGGCTCAATTTTCATGTCTATTTTCTTCATCTACTTTGGTTTACATGAGACGAAGGGTCTTACTTTGGAAGAAATTGACGAGATGTATGCCTCTGGTGTCAGCGCTCGAAAGTCATCCAGTTATGTTGCCAACCTTCTTAGCTGCAAGAATACCAATGAAGAAGAATCTTAATTCAAGATTTAAACATTCTTCGATTTTTATGAAAAAGGGTCAACGGACCTACTACGGCCCAATATGTCAAAAAGAGAAAAAAAATACAGTACCACAAGTAATAAATAAATAAAAATTTTTTTTGGAAATTTATGTAGGTCTAACTGCTCTCCTGTAGACATTCAACCTATGTTAATGTGATATTGAGTCCATATGACTGAGGTCTTTCGAACCAAAAATATTTCTCAAGTCTTAACCTAACGAAATTTACGCCGTGGAAAAAAAAAACACCACAGGCCTCACCTAGCCGGTGGTAGAAAATGCAAAATCTCCAGAAAGCCAGTCGTTAATCATGCTCAGCGAATTCTCGGGTTGATTGTATGGCACCATATGTCCTGCGTTGTATACACGTAAAAACGTAAACTTCTCATGGTTGAACTTGGTGCCTGCCTCCTGAGAATCGACAATCCAAGGCTCGACTTTTGCTTCTGCAATACCCTTGCTCCCAGACCATTCGAGTTTGCGTACCCAATTTTCATTACCCAGCCAGTTGCAAATGTAATCCTTATCACCGGCATAAATCAAAACAGGAAGTCCCTTTTCCAGAATGTCAACAACGGTCTTGTAGTAAGGCTGCATGAAATCCCCGCCTTGGACAAAGTTTTTGTTGACATCCCAGTTGCAGCCTTTATAAGTCTCAACGTCGGCCCCAAGGACCTTTTTTACAAATTCTTGGTTCAAGTAATCTTCAACGTAATCAAGATCGTCGTAGCAAAGCGACGACCCAGTACAATTGACTCGCAGATCGTATACATTCTTTCCAGTGTCGCGGTAAGGTTGCCACATGGCATTATTGCAGTAAATGTTGGCAGGTATACACGCCAAAGTCGATTCATTTTCGTAGCAAGATTTGATAAGGCTGTTGCATCGAGCCTGGGAATCGCGCAAATTCTCGCACACATCCTCAGTAAGTACAGCAGGAGAACCTCCGCCGCCACAGGCCATTGGTTCATAGAAATCGTATTGCCGGAGAGGATCCACCATACCATTTCCAATAACTACAGATGTGAGATTGAAGTTATTGTCTTCGTGAGACAATATCTCAGACGCGAGAACTGGAATGTAATGACCAGCATAAGATTCACCTGCAATGTGAAAATCTCTTTTGGCATAGTCAGGAAACTGCTTAAAGAAGAGCGTAAGGAAAGCGTGACTGTCTTTAGCAGCAGTAACGGTCGTAGTCACTGAATCACCATTGCTATATGAGTAGCCGGTATCAGCTGGCTGGTCAAGAAAAATAACAGTAGCATTGTTATTCCAAGCGTAAGGGTTATGAATTGGTTTAAGATTACTGTCAATTGAGGCTGGACCTAGCTCAAAAAAGAGGCCAGTTAAAGATGAACAGCCGGGACCTCCGTTTAACCACAAAACAACGGGGTCATTTTTAGGATCGTTACGAGATTCAAAAGACCAGAAAAAAAGGTGTTTTTCTTCTCCAACATCCAAGTATCCAGAAAATTGTTTTACGTTATCAACTTGAAGACTTTCCGGTGACTTGACACGAAGAATGTGATTTGGGAGGGCTTCAGTCGAAACCGTATGAATCCAATTGTTAGACTGAATCTTCTTCAGAGGCCTTGCGGGATCCTCAGCCGACTTTAAAGCGGTTTCGGTAGCAAGCTCTGATAATGCAATTGGGAATTCTTTAGCCAGTTCGTCCCACACCCCAAAAGGATTTGAATAAGCATCTTTCAGGGGTAGGCCTAATAAAGACATGATAAAAGAAAATGCGGTTGTAAGAGGTTTGGCATTATTCACTCCCTCATGACCAGCCACGAAAGCGTGCTGGAAATCGCCGAAGCGTAAAGATTCGACGTGAGCGGCGAATGCCGAAGCAATAACAAAACTTGTCAGCTTCATATTCTAGCAAATTAAAGACCTACCGGTTCAAAGGAATATCGAACAGACTCGAGATTTAGAATGAAACTCAGCAGAATAATTCCAGACAAATAGCTACTATATAAATGGCCATGGCCCTTAGTGATTAGAAAGGGTTAGGTCAAATAACATCGTCATAATAGATCACAATTTCGTGCATCGCAAGTATTAATTAATTAAGCGGTGGTTTGTAGGCTTGCGCTAATTAACCAGTAACATTCGACTTATTGTTTTCGCTCTTATCTCACTGTCTTCAAAGCGTGGAATTGTCATAGACCAATATCTATCCTTTATTTTTCAAATCATTTCTGGAGTTAATCACGGCTGTAGTTACCCTGAACGCGCGTCGACATAATCACGTTCCCTATTTGAGATAAATTGCAACGCGTAAAACCATTTTTTATTTATTTACTTTTCACTTGTTATTTTTGCATCCTCATCAAACCACCTCCAATCATCAACCCTCCATATAGTCCAATGTCAGAAGCCAGCGATAGAAAGCAGCGATTGGCTCAACTGGCTGCTAAGCGCCGCTCAGGAAAAAAGTCTCGCGTAGAGTCTTACAACGATGAAGAAATGCCCATGTATGATCTCGTCGATGAGGATAAATATCGAAGAGACCTTGAAGATGACAACTTTGTGGAAGTCAATGACGGTGACCACGGGTATACCTACGATGATGGAACAAACGATCTGGGTGATTCTAAACACAACTACTATTCTGACGATGATCAAGCAGAAATGACCCTTGATCGAAAGGGACAGTCCAAGAAACGGAAAGCAAAACAAGAACCGGCGCCAGAGCCCAAAAAATCAACAAACAGAAGTATTAAGACTTTTCTAGCTCCAATCAAGAAGGAGGCCCCTGTAAGTTGATTCTTTATAAGCTCAAAAGCTAAATCTAACAAGGTCTAGAAACAAGTCACACAACAAGATCAAGACGAGTTGGAAGCATTGCTTGCAGGTCTGCAGCAAAAAAAGGAAACGAGATCAATCAAGTCACAGCTCTCAGACAAACGAAAACCTGCTAGTGCGCGTGAACCTAAATCTAGTTTGCGCAATTCTGTTACTCCAGTTATTTCAAAATTTCAGAATAAGGAAAATTCTATTCCAGTTGAACAGAAAGTTCCATCATCACCGCCGGTTATAGAAGATGACTTTGATTTTGACTTTGATATGGATGATTTCGATGACGAACCTGCACAGATCCCTTCTTCGCCCACGAAACCGCCGAAAATGAAGAAAGAAAGCGAAGATTATATAGCACCTACTAGCCTACAGGTCGGTAAGGTCTCGGCACTAGTAAACAAAAATCCGGTTTCTCTGAGAGGGAAAATTTCTTCATCTCCACCGCCTACAGTTCAATTGGAAGCGCCGGACGCGTCAGAATGGCTCGATATCAATAGCGCATTGAACAACACAAGCAGTGAAGCTTTTGAGAACGTTTCTAAAATCTCTCTCGACGATGCTGTTAACGAAGAAGGAACTCTCCGACTTTTCTGGACCGACTATCGCGAATTTGGCGACGCCTTGGCGCTCTTTGGTAAAACCAAAGTCAAAAGCGGCAAGTTTGTTAGTGCTTTTTTATATGTTCCCAGCTTTAAACGCGAGTTGTACTTTTTACCTCGTGAACACAGGGTTGTCGGCAGTGTCGTAACAGACGAGGCCGTTGGAGTGCAGGATGTCTATACTGAAGTCGAGGAACTGATGAAGAAAATAGGTGTCAAGGAGTTTGCTTCCAAGGTTGAGAAACGCAAATACTGCTTTGAACTACCCGACGTCCCCAGGGAAACATCATATTTGAAGGTTCTATACAACTACGATCGCAATACCCAGCTTCCAATGGATCACTCCGGTCAAACTTACTCTCGAGTTTTTGGCACCAACACTAATATTTTTGAAAACTTTGTCCTGTCTCACGGTATTATGGGACCCTGCTGGCTTGATGTCAAAAATGTCGCATCTATTGACCAAGTCTCCTGGTGCTCTTTAGAGGTCAAAACAAACTCCCCTTTGGATGTGACTGTCACTCCAGAAGCCGATGCTCCTCCACCTCCTCTTATGACGTTAATGGCTATTTCGCTCCGCACTGTTATGAATCATGCTGCAAACAAACAAGAAATCGTCACCATCAGTGCTCGCGTTTACCCTAATATTGCACATGATACGACGACACCTGCCGAGAAGCTAGAATCTATATCATTCACTCTTACACGGCCGCCTTCTAAAAAGGAAAATACTTATTTGGTTGAAAAAGAGGCTGAGAGGCAGAATAAGGGAGTTAAAACGGTTTGGGACTTGCGAACCGAAGAGGCCGTTCTTTCGGAATTTCTCAATCGCATGCAGAAGTATGACCCTGATATTCTCGTTGGACACTCTCTGGAAAATACACATTTTAACATCTTGGCGCATCGCATAAACGACAAAAATATTCAAGGATGGTCACGTCTTGGTAGATACCAGCAAAGAGGGAAGATGCCCAATAATTTCTCTCGATCAGGCAACTTATTTGCCCAGCGTCAGCTAGTCACAGGAAGACTCATGTGTGATATTTCCAATGTATTTGGAAAGTCCCTGACGATGAAATGTAACTCCTGGACATTATCTGAAATGTGCGAGGTTTACTTGAATCAGGTTCGATATGACCAACCGGTTGACTGCAGTACCACTAGTTGGATCAAGGATGCTCCAAGTCTTTACAATTTCATTGCTCACAACGAAAACGATACTCACTTTATAGCTGCTATTGCACTAAAACTGCAGATGCTTCCCTTGTCTAAACAGCTCACCAATCTGGCCGGTAACTCCTGGGCACGGACGTTACTAGGTACACGCGCAGAGCGCAATGAGTATATTTTGCTGCATCAGTTTTACAAGCAAGGATATATTGTCCCCGACAAAGGTGGCAACCAGGCCCCCACTAAGGGCAAAGGCATAGGTGGCGAGGAGGAGGAAGAGATGGAAGCCGCTGCTGGTACTAAAAAGAAGGACAAATTTAAAGGAGGTCTTGTTTTTGAGCCTGAAAGAGGACTGTATGACCATATCATTTTGGTCATGGACTTCAACTCGTTGTATCCCAGTATCATACAGGAGTACAATATTTGCTTCACTACTGTGGAACGCAATTTAAGCAACACTCGCGAATCAAATGATGAGGAGCAGCCTCCGGAGGTACCGGACAGTAGTATTCCCATGGGAATTTTTCCACGCTTAGTTCAGAATCTCGTTCAACGCCGAAAGGCCGTGAAAAGTAACATGAAGGACCCTAAGGTTTCAGCAATTCAAAAAGCGCAATGGGATATCAAACAACAGGCCCTCAAGCTGACAGCCAATTCTATGTACGGATGTCTTGGCTATACCAAATCACGGTTCTATGCTAGGCCGCTTGCCGTGTTGACTACGTTCAAAGGTCGTGAAATTCTCACCAACACCAAAGACTTAGCAGAATCCAATGGGCTTAAGGTTATTTACGGTGATACAGATTCAGTCATGATTAACACTAACGTGGATGTTTACGAGGAGGCGCTGAAGATTGGAAACGACTTCAAGCGGCAGGTTAATGAGCGGTACAGACTTCTTGAGATTGACACGGATAATGTATTTCGCCGTATGCTTCTGCATGCCAAAAAGAAGTATGCGGCTGTCAACATGACCATGGTCGATGGAAAAATCGTTACTAGTATTGATGTTAAAGGTCTTGATATGAAGCGACGCGAATACTGTGAGTTATCCAAAGAAGCATCACAGTTTGCGCTAAGTCAAATCCTGGGGGATAAGCCTGCCGAAGAAGCTCTCGAACAAATTCACGAGTATCTGCGTGAGCTTTCCACGAGAGTTAGAGAAAACAGGGTTCCTTTGGTGAAACTGATTATTCGTAACAAGCTGGGAAAGCGGCCTCAAGATTACCCTAATGGAAACACCATGCCACATGTTCAGGTGGCTAAGCGGCGAATAGAAAAGGGCGATTCCATCAAAGTGGACGATGTTATTTCATTCATCATTTCTGACGATGGAGGAGTCAGTTCACATGTTGCACAGCGTGCGTATACACTTAGCGAGTTCAAAGCAGCAGGCGATAAGTTTAAGCCTGATGCTGAGTACTACTTGACGAAACAAATATTACCGCCATTGGAGCGTCTGTGTGCGCCGATTGAGGGTACAGACGCTGTCCGTTTGGCAGACTGTCTAGGCCTAGATACCGAAAAGTATAGACTGAGCCATGTTGTACGAAACGATAGCGGCAACAGTCGAGATGTAATGCCGTTCCAAAGCACCATTGGCGATGCTGAGCGGTTCCGTGACGCGACGAACTTCAAAATCAAGTGCATTTGTGACAATGTTTTTACATTTACAGGAATTACAAGCACGAGTGGGCACTGCGTTGGAGCAGATGGTATCAGATGCGACGGGTGTACGCGTGCGGTGCGCATGACGGCACTAAATGCACAGCTAGAGGCTCAGATCCGCCAACAAATTGCATTGTACTACGCTGGCTGGGCGGTATGTGATGAGTGCCAAGTACGCACGCGACAAATCGGTGTATATGGTAGACGGTGTGTTGCCAAGGACAGCAACCTCAAGCAGTGCCTGGGAGTCATGAGTTTCGAATACAGCGACCTAAAAATGTACAACCAACTACTTTATTACGACAGCCTTTTCGACGTTGACAAGGCCAAGAAACGGGCAGAGGTGCAGATAAAGCAGGTGAAGCAGGAGAACGGGGCAGACGATGGCTCCATACTGAGTCCGCAGGAGATTGTGGCACTGGCGGAACAGAACCGATTGCGCTTTGAAGTCCCTCGAAAGGTCGTAGAAAAGTATTTAGTGCGATGTGGTCGGCGATATGTTGATATGCACAGTCTGTTCAACTTTGTATGAGCCGTGCATGTTATCAATTTTTTAGCGATAAAACGAAAAAGGTTTAGCAAAATTTAAGATTTAAAATTATCGTTTTGTTATTTTTAACACGGGCGCAGTGTAATGTTTTGTCTTTTGGGACAATTTGGTTACGTGTATACGTGGCTGAAGCCAGGGCTAGGTTACTTGTGCTGCGGACCTGCTTCAAGAAAAAAAAATGAGGACAGTCGATAAATATCTATTCAAATACCCACAATTTTCTCTCTTTCTCATATCTCATCTCATCTCCGTCTCACTCTTCATTCATACTTATAATGTTCATTCCGTCCCTTGATCAGCGAGCTCTATGCTCAGTCAACGCCCTCACAAATGGCCTCTTCTCGCGAGACCTGAAATCAACCGCAAGCTGTATGTTTCAGTCCAAACCCTATTATGCGAATAATACCCAGTACTAATTAATATTGTTTAGCCTTCGAAAGCTGGGACTCCTGTATGGACAACACGACCTGCAAATGGGTCGCAATTGTTGGAATTATCTTGGCTGTCCTCGTTGTGTTGTGGATTCTGGCTGCCATCATTCGGTGCTGCTGTCTCGGCGTCGCTTGTGTTGAAGCCATCTGTTGCTGCTGTTCTTGTTGCAGCTGCTGCTGCAACAATGGAAACTCTCGTGGCTTGAAGAATAACCAGCCAACTGACCCGTTCAACCCTGGGTACCCAGCAGCGCAGCCTATGACTTTCCATAACCATCAGCATTTCGGCGGTTCAAACTCACCTCCTCAGTACGGACAGGTAACTGATTTACACGACGAATCTGTAAAGTCAGGATACCCCGTCGATCCTGGCTACAATACTGCTCCTGCTCCTGGGTTCATGGGCTCCCAGCACACAGGGTACCAAAAGCTGGACGGCTCGCAGGGCATGGAAATGAACCACATGGGAAACAACACGGCGTACAACCCCTCATACAGCAATTCGTATGATAACACTTATGACCATGATACCATGGCTCATGCTCCGGTTGGATCTAACGCCGGATACTTCCAAAATCGATTTTAAAGGACAAAATGTTTCTCTTCCCTCTCTCTCTTGCAAGAATGAATACCAACAATATTATAATGAGAAACACTGCATTTCTGTCTCTCCAATTCTTCTCCAAGCATGTCTTTTCTTTTCTTTCTCTCTCATCACCATTAGTCTCCTCCTCGTCCTCATTTGTATTCAACGAACAATTCCAATCGTTATGCTCTTTTTTCTTATGGTTTTATCGTTTTATTTGTTATTTTATTATTGTTATATTTGAGAGTCAAATTGAGACGCGTATACAGGTTACATACGCACGGCTGTATAGAGAGTTCTGTAATTTTATTGGTTGAAATTGTTAGAATATCGGGATTAGGGTTCAAGCACCACCACCACTTTTATATTAATTGTGTGTGGTGGAGATGCTTTTCTCTCCTTACCGTTATTCTTGTTATCGTTACTTGACGTACTGTTTGATTCCACGAGCCGAGCTAACAGTCTGCTCATATACAGATCATTACCGTTAGCCTTTCACCTAGTTCATCGTACTTAA
>JAJMKT010000232.1:0-33952 GCA_030563985.1 Geotrichum restrictum
TCGTTGTCGTTTGGCTTCGTGGCGTCATTGCCACCCTGTTCAGTTTCACCACCACCATTTTTCGCATTTTCGTCGCCACTTTCCTCCATCTCATCATCAGGAGGATCAGGCTCCTTACTAAATACAACTTCATCAATATCAAGAGCCGTTTGCTCTGTTGCCATATCGATTTCGTTTTCACTCATTTTCGGGGGGGGTGGTTTTGCCATGTTTACAAATTACACGCATTAAGCCCGTTATTTTAGTTAATTATCAAGGTGGTCAGTAAATAACGATTACACAATAAACAAGAAGTGAAAGGGCATGTAGTGTAGGGGTTATCACGTTCGCTTTGCATGCGAAAGGTCTCCGGTTCAATTCCGGACTTGTCCACTTTTTGCTTCCAGCGTTACTCCTATGGCGGGTCGGACCCGGCGTCAGACCCGGCACTCGCTAGGTGTCGGATGCCCAAGTAATAAGCTCGAATATGGACGTGTTCCTATTCAGATAAGTGTATGAGTAAAATAAGATTGTTTTGATCGAGCTAAATATCTTTTTGGGGTTTAGGGGATTAACGATGTGAACTTCATTGTGAACAATGTGAAGTGTCTACTTGGTCACCTATAATGCCGAGTGCGTCCGTAGTCTAATCGACAAGCCGTTGATACGCATGTACAGTAGTGATGTTCATATTACGACTGTCTCCTTGACCGTTGTTGATATTCAGTGTTAGCGGTCAGTGTTAGCGGTCAGTGTTAGCGGTCAGTAAGCGGTCAGTTGTGAGTCTTCAGAGCTCAAGATAAAGGTTTTACAGTATTCCTATATGTAGTCCTCGTACTGTGGACGTCTGTGACCTCTTAGTAAATTGAAGGTGACAGGACAAGATGCATTGTTACTATCGTTGACTTGTTGTAATTCATGATATTGGGTGCTCAAAGGACTGGATATTTTCATTCTTTTCAGAAACAACGTAATATTGATCCGAGATCGCTATATCTCGATTGGCAGTTCAGCCGTAGAGTGTGCGGCGCTTTGTGCGAATACAGCGAATTTGAAATTTACAGTATGTGTGCACACTCAGCCACACTGTGCATGGTCTCGACTCGCGAGATCTGGTTTTGAGGTCTTCGATGAATTCTTGATAGAGACTAGCTGGCCTACCATATAGAAGAACTCCACTGCATCAAATATTGTTAAATAGCTACTTCGTTATAAAACGCTTTACGATACATTTATTCTGGAAAATGATTATTTAATTGTAGACGTTCCTCCAGACTCTTTCCCCTAGCTCAGTATTTTTTTTCTTTCTATTTCCTATCTCTTTTGTTTTCTTAACTAAATATGGATATTGAATCAATCATTCACAGCTTTACGGCCCCAGAAATCGGCTCTTCGTCTTGAAACAGCCTTTCTGATAGCACTGATTTACCCTCTGAAGAATCCCACGCCACTGACTCTGTGATAGACCCCTCCGAATCGACAGAATGGCAGACCACTATAAAACGTGTCATCACTAGTGTAGTGGAAATCCGCTTCTGTCGTCCCTACTTGATATGGATTTAGGCGTTGTTAGTGAAGCTACAGGGTTTGTCGTTGACGCTGAAAGAGGTATCATTATGACAAACCGACTCGTTATAGGGTCGGGGCCCTTTTTGGGCTACGCGATATTCGATAACCACGAAGAATGCGAGGTCGCTTTAAAATATCGAGACCCTGAGCATGACTTTGGCTTTCTTCGGTTCGATCCTTCCAAAATCAAGCACCTGGACCTTAAGCCTTTGGAGCTACCGGGTACATCCTGAACTAGCCAAGATTGGGAAAGAGATTAGAGTTTTTGGAAACGACGCTGGTGAAAACTTTAGCATTGCTGCAGGTTTTATTAGACTAGTCGGCTGGATCGAAATGCGCCACGGATGCCGATGGATTCGTATACGGATTCGAATACAGAGTATATCCAAGCCTCAATAACCACAAAGGTTGCCTTAAGTGGGTCTCCTGTTATCAACTGGGATGGAAAAGTAACTGCTATGTCTGCGAGCAGGAGTAAAACAGCAGCTATCAGCTACCTACTTCCGCTTTCAAGGTCTCTTCGCGTTCTCAGGTGTATTCAAAACAACCTAGAAATTACTAGGTGATCAATCTCTCCAGATCATGTGGCGCAAATATCCCTTAGAGACCTGTCCGTGCATTTGGGCTGGCTGAATCTGTTTTAAGTACGATGAACTAGATGAAAGGCCAACGGTAGTGATCTGTATATGAGCAGACTGTTAGCTCGGCTCGTGGAATCAAACAGTACATCAAGTAACTATAACAAGAATAACGGTAAGGAGAGAAAAGCATCTCCACCACACACAATTAATGTAAAAGTAGTGGTGGTGCTTGCACCCTAATCCCGATATTCTAACAGAATCGACTGAAAAAGCTGTTAGAGATGCATTTCCAAAATAGTGTGGAATGCTTTTTGCAGAAACTATTTTACCAGAGGGACCGTGTGATGAGTTGATTGAACTTATTGATATCCTTTGTCTCTATAAATAAGGAGCTCATCACTTCATTTGTTTGCGTAAATGAAATTGTCGACGAATCAGTTGGGAAAAAGAGGTTGAACTGGCTCTCGATAGAGATAGCAACGAAGTCATTACCAGCATTACTGTTGGGGACCTACACGCACTTACCCCGTCAGGATTTGTAGAGATTAATGGAGCCATATTTTACGAAATCAGTTACCAATCGGCATTAATATACTCACACGCAGTCAAGGGGGTTCTAATATGCAGGGTAGGTACGACGATAGATTCTCATGATTTTGAAGTTCTGCGCAGGATTAAAAAGCAGCCAGTACCGGATTTGGACACCTTTATTGATGTTGTAAGAAACCTGCCTAATAATTTGGAGATTCCGGTCAGTACAGTTGGACTTACACGCAGTGACACACCTAAATCGGGTTTACTTACTCTTCACAATACATGGGATAGCCGAATCAAGATATTGCCTCGAAATGATGCCACGGGACTATGGGGTATTGAACATATATCTGCCATTCCGGATTCTGAGCCTCCAAAGATACAATCTGCTACGTTTGTTTCTAAAAGCCTTGAATATCAATGATTTTTCAAATCTGACCCTCAACTTTGCCGGTTCTATCCAAGTTGAAGCAAACCTGATTTTCCAGCACCCTAGATATAATACAGGCTTTGTTATTATATCCCACGACCCAAAAATCATTGACATCCCAGTGGTGGCAGTAAAATTTAGCACAGTTCCTTTAAAAACCGGTGACAAAGTTACTTATATTGGATTCACAAACTATAAGAAGATGTTCACAAAGACTGTGCGAGTCTCTTCTACTACCTTCTCACAGCTAAGCAAAATGGTGTACTTTGGACATGATGATTTAGGAGTAGCAGGTGTTTTTGTTGACCCTGATGGAATTGTGCGAGCTATCTATGAATTTAGCCATGGCGCAGTTGATGTCACGAACATCTTAGATGTCATTACAGCACTTCAAAAAGACACATTAACGAGTGCTCTATGTTTTCCCGTAGCAGCTATAAGTTACAACATTTATCGTGCGCGTCAGGTCGAAGTGCCTGAAGGTAAGTTGAATACGTATTTTTTCATAGACTAATCGTTAACCCCTCCTTTTTTTTTTCTTTTTTAGAATGGATCACAAAGCTCTGTGAATCTGATTGTGTGCGAGAATTTTTTTCCCTGTCATCTGGGCTAAATGACATAGCAGAGCTCAAAGAAGGTGACGTTTTTCTGACCATTGACAGAAAGTTTGTTACGGACTTTCACGACCTATTTCGTATTTTCGACCAGGAAACAGTTGAGATCACGGTCAGCCGACAAGGTCAAGTGGTCACACAAACAGTAAACACGATAAATATAATTAACTGCGAGCACAACAAACGGATTATATGGTGCGGAGCCACGTTTGAAGCTCTACCATATTTCGTCAAACGCTTTCCTTCAAACGTATTTATGTCGCAATATGCCATTAGGAACTCCCGCCCATTTTTCACGGTATACATATGGCAGGGCCAATTTTTGTTACTCATCTTAATGGGACGCAAGTGAAATACCCTTGATGAGTTTTATGAAATTGTTAAAAGGATTCCTAGTAATTCTTAGGTTAAAATTCGGAGTAAGTCAATAAAGTCTGTGCCTATTTTTTTCGGTATCAAGACGCATTATCACTACTCTCCAACGTATCGGATTAAAAGAGATGCTGGCACCAGGATATGGTCGATTAAGAATTAATGGCCAATGAAAGAAGGAAACTTTAGATTTGCACTTTACTCTGAATAAATACGCAATATTTTCGAAGTAGGAACATTATCCTTTTTTATTTTATTCAGCCAACCAGTCTAGACATATCTAACTATAGCTGACATCTTTCAACAAAGTCACCAATTAATATGCATGCACAAAAAAAAAAAAAAAAATAGATTTTAAAAAAAAAAAGTAAAAAATGAAAAAAATAAAAAAAAAAAAAGTCAAAATAAAAAAAACACAGTCCCTTTTTTTTTTATTTTTTTTATTTTTTTTTCATTATTCCTCTCTTGACGTCAAAGTACTAGCAATAGCGCCTGTACTAGTATTACTGGTACTGATAGTAGCAGCAGTAGAACCAGAACCAGAACCAGAACCAGAACCAATAGTACCAGCAGAACCAGTAGCAGTAGCAGTAGCAGCGGTAGCTGGAGTAGATGTACCTATGCGTGCAGCCGCAGCAGCCGCAAACGCTCCAATATCACCACCGGCTGCTGCTGCCGCCAATGCTGCCATATTCAGGTGTCCACTCCCACTCACACCCGCACTACCACTGACACCAGTGGCACCAGTGGCACTTCCACCTCCCGCTTTCGAGGTCTCACTCAGAACCTGCTCAATTTCAACCAAGAGTCCATCAATCTCGTCAATGGTAACTCCGCAGGCCAAGGCAACTAGACGCCGGTATTTGTGCATTTTTTCGCCAGCGCCAGCTGTAGACCATAAATCAAGAATTTCTGTAACGTGTTCTCGGCGACGACGTTGTAGGTCCATGAGATCGATAGCCAGCGTTGCAAACTCAATTTGGTCAGCGCTAGCCCCCTCAGAACTTTCATTGCTGTTTTTATTGTTATTGTTGCTGCTGTCGGTGCTATCTCCCATAACTTGATCCTCATCTACCTCTTCATCTTTAATCGTGGCATTTGAATCTGTTTTTGTAGCCAGACCTGAACTCGAAAATGTTGACAATGTAGTGTTATTATGTCCATTGTTAGTAATTGCCGCCAACCCCAGTTCTGGCTCGGCTGAATTCCCTTTGGAATTTATGGCCGAATTTCTGCGCTCCTCCAGCTCTTCTTGGTATTCTGGGCCTGCCTTGATCTCTTCCTGTTTGACCAGCTCGGCCAAGTCACGGGCCTGCGACCGGTCTACAACTTCGCGCAGATGGCTTATTCGTTGCTTTACAAGATCCTCAGCCTGTTTACTTTTTAGCTCAGCACTCTCATCGTCTCCATAAAGTTTAATGTGGTCCTGGATGAGCACCTCAGTAGCCTTGACGTCCTCCTTAACAGTTTCACATAGTTGTTGAACTTGGTCTGCGTCGTTGCGTTTGTCAAAAATGACTGAATCGTAAATTTTAGAAAGTTGCGCAAATTTTTCAACCACCAGCGGAACGTATTTTGTCGTGACTAAGGACCCTGTTTCGCTAGGGTGCTGTCGCGTTGTAGTGTCTCTTACAAAGTCTTGGGCGCCGCCTCTACTAGTGTTTTCATCATTGAAAGTTCTTGACGGTGGGGCAGGCGGCGTTGATAGAGGATGCCCTGCATATCGCTTTCCATTGACCATCACAGACCCCGGGGGTTGTTGACTTCGGTCAATTGCAGGAGTGCTTGCGGGATCAATCGAGTATACATGAGTATAAGCGTGGGTCGGGGATGAATTTTGTTTGGGGTATGCACCTTCAACTCCTCCAGCATATTGATATTGTGGATACCCGTGGTCAGGGTATCCTCCATATGTATTTGAGGGGGCCAGTGTGGGCTGCTGCTGTGATTGGCTCTGTTGTTGGGAATAGTGCTTTTGCCTCGTGGCCTCGTAACCACTAATGTAGTCTTGCGATGATTTACCTGCCTTGTTTTCGATTCTTGGCGAGGCATGATAGCTTTGGAGCACCTTTACACATTTTCTAGCTTCATTGCGGGCCGCAATATGAAGGGCTGTGTCACCTTTTGAGTCCTGGCGGTTAACAAACATCTCGACCAAATTCATGGCTTCCGTTTCAGACAGTTTAGCAAGGAATATTTCAGCATAATATCGCGCTGAGGAAAGTTTAGACCGAGGCGCTGTTGACTCGGCAATATGATGAAGCACAGTGCGCAAGTCACTGTCCTGGTGAAAGATGGTATCGCGGAGGAGTTCTACAATCTTTGAGAAAGACCTCAGATCGTAACTATTAGTGAACATGACTGTTCGCATCAGAGGGGTTTGGCCAAGCAGATTAGTTGCATGCATATTTGCTCCGGCCTCCAAGAGGGCAACTATAATTTTGAGGTTTCCCATGGAACATGCCCAGTGAAAGGCAGTGTGGCCCTCGTCGTCAATAACATGATTAATGTTGAATCCCTCTGGAGGGTGAATTAAGTAGTCTGGGATCTCATCGTCGTCCGGAGCCATGAAATAGTCCAGGAGTTTTCTGCCGTACTGAGCGGCAATTAATTCGTTGTCACAAATAAGCATATTATTACCGTTTCTTGCGTTGGAATTACTAAATGGGCCGCTATTTGGGGCATGATCCAGGGAAATGGTGCCGCCGGAGGACCTTGCATACTCGTCCTTGATGTATCGATGTTCATTGCTTCGTCGTTTACTCGTTTTTTTAAATGTGGGGGTATCTGTAATTTCTTGGGTCCGTACGCCTGATTGTCGAGGAGTTGGGTGATCCATCATATCCACGTCAGACAATGAGTCACTTGGCGAAGATGACCTGGAAGACACAGAGGCCGAATCTCCGCTCAATTGAATTGATTGGTAGTTACTGCGTCTACCATGCCCTGGTGGCGTGGGGGATAGGTCCAGTTTTTGTTTCTTGGCCGGGGGTAACGTAGTAGGAGTTTTGTGCTTAAGGTTTTTAAGTAGATGGGCAGGAGAGTCCATGTTGGTAGCTTGCAAGGCTTTTTGGGCTGCCGCTGCTGCCGCTGCTGCTGCTGCTGGGGCTCCCGCGGCCTTGGGAGGGCGTCCTCGACCGCGCTTAGCAGGTGTGGTTGAAGATGGATCTGTAGGGAATGTAGAGAGTTTCTTGGCTTTTCTGGTTGTGGGCGCTGGGGAGTCCGGAATAGTGGCCGCTGAGAGCGATCTTGGAGCAATGGGAAAATCGACTGCCGGACTGGCGGTTCCATTAGTTTTAGCCCTTGACTTGCCACCTCCGCGAGCAGCAGCTTTCAGTTTATTGCCCGCCCGCTTTACTGGAGGTGGTGGAGAGGTGGATGACTCTCTAAAGTCTAGCAGCGGTAAGAGAACTTCGTCTACGCGATATTGGAAGGCCAATTCGCGTGCCACCTCTAAGGGAACCCATGTGCCCTGGTATTTGCCGTAACCACCTTGAATTTTTTCATGAGTTCCTTTCTGGACTTCCTTTTCCAAGATCCTAGTCCGCTGTGGCTTGTCGAAGTTGGCAACTTTAAGAATATGCGTAGCATTAATCCAGCCATCGCCTTTGCGACGCATCACTCCCACGTTGCGAATATGGTATTCATAGACGGGTACCTGAAGAGAGGTTAGAAAATGGCTACGAGCAGTAATAAAATAGAAAGGAGCGTACTGAGGAGTAAGTGGCCTGGCAAACTACGGGAGCATCTTCCGCGGGTTCTTCCATTATAGAAACGTTTGATCGGATGCGCTGTTTGGCTGAGCGGTCGCGAGAATTGGATTACAACACGAACACACGAACACACGAATGAAGTGGGATTGTTGGAGCAGTATGACTAGAAACGCGATTTAATTAAGACTTGACGCTTAAATGTTAAGGAAATGAAGGGACAAGGTGAAGAAATGAAGAAGAAATGAAGAAGAAATGAAGAAGAAGATGAAATGAAATGGAGAAAAAAGTTGTGTAAGCCTAAGGAAAAAAGTGAATTAAAAATTGAATAAAAAAATCAAGTAAAAAAAACCGCCATTTTAAACAACGTTAACTTCAGCCCTCAAAGCCCTTTTTTCTTAAAAAATTATGAATCACCACCACCACAATCACTCATCACCAACTCATTAACACAGGAATTCGAGGCCAATTCAGCTGTTCTGGCGCGTTGATATAGCTACTCAAGCGTTCTTGTTTCGTGTTCCACATGTCTCGTGTTCCACCTCGCGCGAGAGAACTTTGGTCCCGCGGTTAACCTCGTGTGCGCACAAAATTTCAAAGTCAGTCCAAATTGGAATACCGGCGGACATATGAACGGGGCACTCGCGAGTGTGCTCAGAAAAGGATTGTATTCGGTCAATGGTTTACTTGTGAGCAATTTCAGTCCTCAGAATACGAAGCATGCCATATGCTCGTCAATGTGAGTGCTATCGTCGTGGTCGCGGTTGTCATATTCGACGGTCCAAATTGCAGTTACCCGGTTTCCCAATGGGGAATTTATATCGAAATAATTTTTCAAAATGTTGGATTTTGATTTCCTTTGATTTTCTTGCTTCACTTGAAGCATCTCCAACTTCTTCAACTTTTTCAGCTTCACCGATATCTTCGCCGATATCTTCGCCGACATCTTCACTAACGTTATATAGCACCTTCAGACTGTGCTCAAGTCGTCGATATGGTAAGTTATCACCTGTTTCCATCCCTGCTTCCAACAACTACAAACACACATTCACCCATTCTAACCAAAACCACAGCTTCCATTATCCCTGTTAAACGCCGCAAACGGCCAACCGATGCTAGTCGAACTCAAGTCCGGCGAAACCCTCAACGGCCACTTGACCAACTGCGACACCTGGATGAACCTCACCCTCAAAGACGTCATCCAAACCAGCCCCGACACCGAATCATTTGTTAAAGTCCCCGAATATTACGTCCGCGGTAACCTCATCAAGTACCTACGCGTCCCCGACGAACTCATTGACCAGATCAAGGAACAGAATCAGCAGCGTCAAGAAAGTCGCAATTACAATAATAATAACCGGAACTACAATAATCACAATAACAATCACCGTAGTAATAATCATTCAACACAGGGTGGTGATGGTGAAAACTTTAGGGGAGCTCGCGGTGGTCATCGGGGAGCTCGAGGAGGGTCGCGTGGCGGATACAGACACAACAACAACAACAATACTGGAACTGATGGCCAAAACAACGGTTCGAACTACGGCGGAAACAACCGAGGAGCGCGGTACTAGATGGTCCAACTGCAATTGTACCGTAATATTTCCGCATAACTCATGACTTGAAACGATTCACAATAACTCTGCACACCATTTTATTTATTTTATTCAAACAGCCCTTTGTATATTAAGTTATATCGTACTATATATATATCTCTACCTGAAATAATCTCTCATATCTCTTTATTTTATTTTATTTTTTCTCGTAATTCCTATTCGCTATTATTATTTTTTTTTTTTCTTTCTCTTTCGGCAACTTCAATTGCTTAATCCGCCTTGATGGCCCCGTAAATCTTCATGACAAACAAGTACGAAGCAAAAAACCCAATTGTGCCAGTTATTAAGCCGTAAACAAAGGTGCCCATAATAGAATAGCCAAAGAACATGAGCATTGGCACAAAGCCTTGCAGTTCAAGGGTTGTAAAGTAGTAAAAGATGGAATAAATCAAAATCCACCACGCAGATCCGGTGCCAACAAAGAATGATCTCCACCACCAGCGGTAGTCCTCAGTGTTGAGCTGGAAATAGGTAATGACAATCGACATTTCCATGACGGTTATTTGGAGAACAAAAAATACCAGCGCAAGGAATCCGTACATGTAGTAGTACGCTGATTTGGTCTGCCATACACTATTGTAAACAAACCGAAGTTCAACCAAAATAACCAGGAACGGCAGCAGCCCTCCAATCAAAACAGATGGAATAAGACTCTTGTATCTGCGTTGGCCCGGAATCTGGCGAGGGATCACCGAAATCCGCGTAGGCACAGTAGTAGCCGTCACCTTGCTACCAACATACGAGCCAATAACCACCAGCGGAGCAGAAATGAAAAACCAAATGCAAATGAGAGCCAACAGAGTGGTGAACGGGATAGCAGAAGAAGAGGCTTCGTGCCAAACAAAAAAGTTGAGCGAAACTACTACGGCCATGATAACACCAGGGGCAACTAACGCAGTGAGAATTGCACACTTTCCCCATTGATCACTGCCAAAGTTCTTGTTGACGCGGGACGAAACGTAGCCCGAAAATATGCCGGCAAAAGCAAACAAGAACAGAGCATAACTTAAGAATCCGCCTCGGAATGATGGGTTTAAAACACCCATACAGGCAAAGCCAACTACTGTACCCACCATGACCAAAAATTGAATACCAGAACCAACTAAAGAAGCGAAGAGTACTGGCGACCTTGGCGCCCGAAATACATCTGCATAAACGAGCTTCCAGCCAGAAACTTCAGTCATCAAGTCCTTGTCGTTCTCCTCAACTCCATCTAGATTCTGGAGCTGCATGTATTGCTGGTTGTAGGTTTGGATATCGCGGTTTAGGGTGCGGATCAGAATAACACCTACCAGAATAGCAAGGAACGAGGCAATTACCAGTGAGTTGACAAGGGCAAACCAATGGACCCGCACTGATTCGTCGGGGTTGGAAAGATACATGTTCCAGCGCGACTCCCAAGAAAGCTCCTTATCTTCACGCCAGTACACAGAGTACGTAAATGGAATGACATCAGACTCTTTCGTGGTATCAATAGCAAACGGTTCGTATTTGTCTTGAGTTCCAGGGCATTTGACCTCGCCCGCCGAGACCGACTTGGGGTAGACTTCAAATGCCACAATAACATTTCGATTTGGATCGCTACGGGCCTTACGATATCGAATCAGAACAATGGCATGGTTGTTTAGATAGGCCGCGCCGTTCTCACCGATGTACCCTAATGGGAATCCAGCCGCATAGTATCGTTTCATGTTGACTAGAGAGATAAACGCAGTGGCTCCTGGAAGGTTGTCTACAATCCATTCGACATTGTATTTGGCACGAATGAGTTCGTCTGCTCTCTGTAGGCCAGCTTTGTCGACAGTTTTCGAGCACAGGTCGGCGCACGTAGTTTCGTTATTCATAACGAGATTGTAATCAGATTCCCAGATACGGTCACCGCGCAGAACTTCGCCCAGATTAAGCGTGACACTTGTTATATCTTTAGATGGTTGACACACAAATGGGAGCTGCAGATATGAGTATGGTAGAGGCGAATGATTTGAAGTCACCTTGTTGACATATAGTGGAACGTTATCCAGCTCAGCATAGGTTTTTATTGACCATCCAGGAATGTAAAATGCCTCGGCAGAAGCCACAGCCAATGCGATTGTTAAAAAAGGCCTTATCATGGTGGTGGTTTTTTTTGGCGCAAAAGCTCAAGGAAATAAAAAATAATAAAAAAAGAGATTTAAACGCCGTTGTCAATTGATCAATCGATTGTTCCTGGCCACGGGGACGCTTTTGGCACGTACAAAAATGTTGAATGGAAGAAGCCTGCAGGTGCGTTAGTATATAAACTCCTAAGGAGTATATCTCAGTAGGCACAAATGAGTTCGATAGCAGGTTCAAACAAAAGTTCAAACAGTAGTTCAATCCGTACAGGTTTATGGTGGAGGTTGGCAGAAAAGAGAGTGTTTGGCTGGCATCTTCCCTTCTTTTCCAAGGATAACGTAAGTATTAACGTAAAGTTATGTAATCGTCACTTGGAACCCAACTTGGCCTAACTAGGCTTTGGTATCACAAACTCATTGACCAGCGAGAATTCAAAATGCACTTAGGCCATTCCTCATAACTTTCTGTAAAGGCTCTACAAAGTATCAAAAACATTGGGCAATGGATCCTCCAGAAACTAAACTGGTTGCACAGTGGCTGCGCGACACTGTTTGGCATTTCTTGGACCAAGATCTGCTTGACTCCGCCGTGTTTATAGCCGAAAGACTATATGCTATGGACGTAAACAATCCAGACTCTAGACACTTGCTAGGACTTGTTTCCTACAGAATGGGCAATTATCTCACTGCAATGAGGTATACCTACACTATTCGCCACCTTGGGTGTTTATATATTTACTCCAAATCCTGTTATAAGCAGAAACAATATTCTCTTGGAGTCAACGCCATTGAGAGGGGTCGAGCGTTGTATACAGGTATTCCCTCTCCGCCTCCCTCGCCTGGCAGGCAGGAATTACCGTCAACCTCCACGGTTTTAGTGCTTCTTGCACATATGTACCGTGCGGGAGGAGCAGATAAAAAAGCCATTTTAAACTACGGAATGGCCTTGCGATTGGATCCGTTATGCTGGGAGGCCACTTCCAGCTTATGCCAAATGGGTGTCAATATCAAGGTGCCTGAATTATATTCCCATTTGGCGTCAAGGATATGTCCTGAGCAAGAAAGAGAAAATACAGAGATCCAAATACCCTCATCTGCTACTGCTCCCGGCACTTCATTTTTTTCGCCTTCCTCTTCAAGCCCGTTAGCGGATACGTTCCACGGAAATCCTACAAATCCATTGAAAAACCCTTTTCAGAAACCTTCAACGCCGCCTGTGAATGTGGCACCAAAAGTGCAGATTCAGGATTGGGCTAAGCCTAATGCTACTAGGCCTCGTGGAGATGCCCGGGCTTTTTTTAATCATCTTGATCCACCGACGGCTAATTATCTTGCTCGCGGGTTCAACGCATACAAGGAACAGAGGGCCCGTCTTGCACAAGTCGAAGGGCCAAAAAGGCATGCAGATCCGGCACCACTTAGGACTCCCGCTAACTACTCTACAAGTGGAGCTGTACAAGAAGAAGTCCGTAGATTGTCCATGCAAGCTCAGTCAAGTCAATCCCCGTCTAACCCTGCGACAACTTCCCCTATGATAAACAGACAAACATTTAGATCTTTCGGCGAGCCATGTGGGCAAGATGAAAAGAACAGTTTTTTAAACAATACATTAACTTTACCGTCGACCAAAATTGCTTTGGCATTTCTCACTAACCTATTCTCAATACTCACCACCGCATATATGCAGTTTTGCCAATTCCATTGCAACGAATCGTTGGCTACACTTAAAATGCTGCCCCCCGAACAAGCCAACACTCCTTGGGTACTCGCCAAAAAAGCGCGTCTATACTTTGAAAAAGTAGAATACGCGCAATCCCTAAACTACTTTATGGCGCTCCGCGTGGTAGACCGATTTAGGCAAGAGGACATGGAATACTATTCAACGCTCCTGTGGCATCTTCAGAACCACGTCGACTTGACTTTTTTGTCCACCGACTTGATTGCCATGGACCGAAACTCGCCCCAGGCCTGGTGCGCTGTAGGCAACGCGCTCTCTCTTAATAAAGACTCTGAAAACGCTCTCAAGTGTTTCCAGCGGGCAGTACATTTAGATCCCTCGCTGGCTTATGCCCACACGCTGCAAGGCCATGAGAAAGTCGCCAGTGACTCGTATGAGCACGCGAAGGACAGTTACAGGCTGGCATTACTGGCCAACAAGCGGCACTATAATGCATGGTACGGGTTAGGCATGGTATTCATGCGGTTGGGTAACAATAAAATGGCAGAACTTCATTTCAGGAAAGCGGCGAGCATTAATCCGTGTAATGTCGTGTTGCAGTGTTGTATTGGTATGGTTTTGGAGAAACTGGGCTGCCATCAGGAATCGCTCAAGCAGTATACAATGGCCGCAGAGTATCAGCCGTTGTCGGCCTTGTCGCTGTATAAACGAGCAAGGCTGCTTGTGAAAATGGAACGCTATCCGGAAGCTCTGGTTGACCTCCATCTTCTTGTTACATTGGCTCCGGACGAGGCTTCAGTTCATTTTCTGCTGGGCCAGATTCACAAATTGACAAATAATCGTAGGGCCGCAGTGCGGGAATTTACGATTGCACTGAACTTGGATCCCAAAGGATCTCACTTGATTAAGGAAGCTTTGGAGGGGCTACAGGTGAAGTATTCAAAAACAATGTCAGTAGTAGTTTAGCGAATAGTAATGAGAGCGTTTGACTAGTAGCTACCTAAGCCGTTCACTGAATAAATTAAAGTGTCATTAAAGATTCCAAGAATAAATCAATATAAATTAAGAAAATAACATGATTACTGTCCACCAAGTCCCGCGGATGCAGGGACTTCGTTAAAGTAATCTGTTGGTTGACCACTCTTTGTGGATCTATTTACTGAGGCAGCTGTATCACTAGAACCAGTTCCCGATGACCGCAATGATGAAGAGTTCGACGGAGAGTCTGGAGTAGAGGGGTCACCTCCTGAGCTGTTATTGCCATATCCAAACCCTGTTAGCCACGTCCCATTCACTTGTCGCTCAGGAACAAACCCTTCTGCTCCACCATTGGTTTGCACAGCCGCAGCAACTACAGGTTGTCCCCGATTTTCTTCCTTGGCTCGCGCCTCGGCCAGCAGTTCTTGTGCCCGGATGAGTGGAATGGTAGGGGTCACACAAGACGAGATGATCGGGACTGAGTCATCACGATCAATAGTGGCTTTCATAAGAGCTTTCATCCAGGCACGCATTTCTTCACGCGTGTCAACGGCAAAATAGTGAACTTTCGGCATTGTAAAAGTCACACCTTTGCGGGAGCCTGGGGACGGTGGAACAACTTTGAAGCAGTGTCGACCAGCGCCCACGCTTGCGGCATAAAGAGCTACAAACTTGTCATCGCTCTCGCCCACAGGGACTACACGATGCGAGTTGATGTCAATAAGACCACGCTCGCGGCTGTCGGATAATGATGTAAAGTATGACAGCCGAGTGCCATGCAGACAGAAATAACGGGTCTTCCAAGTGCCAACGGCAACTGAGCCACGCTTGGACATCCACCCTGAAAAATCAGCCGTCTTGGCAGCGTCCGCAGGGCTAACTGCGTTAATCCCTTCCTGGAATGCAGATGTTTTTTGTTTTGACGACGCAAAAGTCTTTGAGCGGAGATTGTTTTGGGAAGAGGAACTTCTAAGCATAGTTTTTTTCTTGTTACCATCAGCTGGGGTAGGTTTCGGCCCAGGACCTTCGGTCGAGTTCGACGTTGGAGTCCTGTTCATCGTAGGGTCAGTGCTAATGCGTCTTGACTTGGGGTCGCCATCGGCCTCAATCTCTTTTTTCGAGCGAGGCGACTCAGGTATGTCTGATGAGTCCTTTCTTCGCAAGGGAAGAGGTTTCACAAGCGTTGCAATAATGCTAGATCTTCTCTTTCCCTTGGTAGCCAACTTCTCACCATCGTCTTCAGCAAAGGTATCTGGGAGAGTTCCATTCGTGTACGGCTTCAAAAACTTGAAATCGGACAAACCTATACTAGAGGTAGAGCGAGAATGTTTATGAGCACTGTAGATAGCTCCCTCAGGGAGGTCAGAACCACGAACTGTTTCGTAGCTGCCTTGGCGAGAATGTGTATTGTGGCGCAACCGAGTGTCTTCCACGTAAGAAGATTTTCTAGAGTGACTGTAAGCACTACTATTGCCAGAAAATGATTTTCCATGATTGGGCTTTGCAACCTGCAGCGATTGATAAGTGGGTGTTGGCATTATGTCTGGAGAAGCGCTATTGTTATCGTAAAGGTATTGGTCAGTTGTGCTTATGGTGGATGATCGGAAACGGCCTCCCATTTGAGCTCTAGGGGTTCTAAGGTTTGTGCTGACTTCATCGGAATAGTCATCTTGGTTCTGAGGTTGTTCTTGCTCTTGCTGCTTTTTGATGGTAGCAGGATGAACCCAGTTAGGATCAAAAGAGGAATCTTTTCTGTGCGGATTAGACATTCTGTTTCCGGGGGTCTGTGGAGAAGGTTGGTTCAGGTAGGGCGGAGATGCAGTTGTGGTTGCAAGGAATGAGTTTAGGTGTGCATTATCTTTTACAGAGCGTAAGACAGACTGGCGTTTGAATGTTGGAGGAGACATGAGAGCATTTTGAGGAGGTGCCGAGTTTGGCGATTGTGGATTGTGGGTATTATTGGCATGAGAATTAGGTGCCGAGTTCACGGATTGAGCAAAAGATGCTTCAGTCATTTGGTTGAGGTGTTTAATCTCCTTGGAAATTTCAAACCTGGTGCCAAAAGATGCAATGTCGATTTCTTTGAGGTATGCCAAATCTAGCTCTAACAGAATCGCACCCGTGATCTTGTGGCGTAGAAAACAAGAGCATACCGCGTCTTCGTACCCACGGGACTGAAAATAGTCTTGAACCATTTGAGGCGTCCATGAAGGTACATGAGTTGGTTGAGTGTGGGATACAATCTGAGGAGCGTGAGATGTGGGCATTAATGAGGTACGCCCATTTACATTATCAAATGAAGGATTTGCAGAGTTGAACTCAGATATAGCTTCATCTATATCTGTTAGGGTGTCGTTGACAGATTCATTTTGGTAAGATTGTTTTGATGAGAGGGTTTTTCTTGAAATATTAAGGTCCGAGCCGCTTTGGGAAAGTTCTTGTTGGTAGACATTATCTTTAGTACTAAACGGTAGCGAATTTGAGCTAGCAGTTTTTGGTGAGTTGAGAGGAGCAGGGGTGGGTAGTACTAGACTAGAAGTAAAGACACGGGGGAAGAGACCAGCTTTTTTTGTTGTGAGATTTCGGCCCTAGAATATGTATTAGAAGATGAGACGGCGTAATAAAAGAGAGTTTACTTACAATGAACCATCCGTCACCAAACCCGCTGTCACCTTCAAGAACATGGATATGATCGCCCTTGCGAAGTGATATTTCATCTTCAGATCTGCCTTTGAAATCGTGGACAGCCACTAGATATTCAGGCTCGTGTGCTTCATTCATGATGAAAGTGTGGTCGTTTACAGAGTGAAATTGTCGATTTTCGCCGTGCTCATACCTGTCGCGGTTGTATAGAGAGTGTTTGAAGAGTGATGGAAGGTGCCAGAGATTTCAGACACGTCCTTATCTTGAGATGCGTCGTTTCAAATTTGATTGCAGTTCAGCCTAATAGTCGTCGAAACGCACTGAAAAACTGGAGTGGAGGAGGAGGACAAGTTTGAAACGGTGAAAGACGAAAAGCGAAAAGTGAAAGGGCAAATGGTGCGAAGGGTGACAAAAAGCAAAAGCAGAAATGGTCAGAACTGCAGGATGAACAGGGGAGACAGTACAGAATATTCAGACTACGAGTAGTACACAGCTAAAGGTTCGAAGACTGCGATCGTGGCGGTTTAAGAAGGAAGTGAGAGAAAGGAAGAAGGAATACAAAATAAAAAATAAAAAAACAACATTGAGAACCAAAAGGGAGATTATGGTGTTTTAGGACCAAATTTGGAGCCAAACTGGGCAAAATAAAAAGTAAAACACTGTGCTTGTGATGACAGAAATAATACAACTTTATTGATGTCGCGGTGTCACTGCTCGCTAATCATTAGTAATCATGAATTTACGCAGTAGTTCTGTCGTTTCGATTCCGGGTAGGTTCATCTTTTAAATTTACGTAGGTCTTTACAGTAGACGCTTTACTAAGGCTTTAGAGTTAACTGGAGTTACTGGACCGTAATTTTACTAAATAATTCTTGCTATGTTGGAACCATCGATTGATATCGTATTAATGATTGAGGGCCTTTGAAGTCTTTGTTTCAATATTGCATTTATATTATGGTCATTTTGAACGGCTGTTTTGGCATTAAAATTTCATGCGCGCACTTATAAGCAAAGAACCTTAGCAATGTAGCTTTAGCAAGGCAACTTTAGCAGGGCAACTTTAGCAGGGCAACTCAAGCAGGGCAGCTGAAGCAGGGCAGCTGAAGCAGGGCAACTGAAGCAGGGCAACTGAAGCAAAAGAGCTCTAGCAGGAGAGGTTTAGGTATAATGTTATGCTTGTTACAGTAAACCCATCAGATATCTTGCGCTAGGCATCGTTTTTAAGATGGGACGTTGGCTAGTTATGCTTGGTATACTATAGTTATGTAGACTTGGCATTGCATTGATGTCGGCTCCAAGACGTCACTTAGAAACCGTTTAGACCACGAATGTTTTATATTCTAACCTGAACCCGTGCGCTACCAGTATAGCAGTTTACTAACTTTACTGTACTTGTGTATACAACGGCACGCAGTTTAGATTTGATTTCATTTCACACTACTGTATGGAATGTGGAGTCTAAATACTCAAAGAACTTGTGAAGCCGTTAAATGTCCGTCCTTCTGGAATCCTGCACTTCTAAGTTCTCACTGAAGTTCTCAGTGTTCATACTTGGAGATCTTTACACGCCTCTGCAAGTACAACTCTATAAAAGGAATCAGCTTGGAACATCGCTGTCACTCAGCTGTGCAAAGAAGCCCATTTTAAGAAGGCCTCTCCGGTGCTTAATTTTCCATTGTGGAGATTTTTGCGTTTAACTTTTTTTGTTTGTGTTTGATTGTACAGTAGTTTACTGTAGGTGGCCATACGTAATACCAAGCGGGCAAACTTTGTAGACCTAGATGTACGATCTAGCTAAAAGCCTACTGTATGTCTGAATCAAAATAGACAATACAGCAGTATACGGCTACTATACGCTATTATACGGCAGTATATCTATATAGGGCCTACACGGCCCTACAGTATGTAGGTCTTTAGGGTCCGGACCTGGAAAATCACCATATATATATATATAGTATAGCAAACCAACATTGCCGCCCTTAAATATTAGATAGCACAATACGTAGCTCCCCTTAGTAACTATACTCTGGTAATCGGTCTAAGCAAATGGACCGAATATAAGAAATTCAGTAGAACCATCTTCTTGGAAATGAGATGATACAAACTTGAGTTTTCTTGCAGTATTCATCGCTAATTCTAAGTGTCATTATAAGATAGTTATACCGGTAAAACAGAAAAAAATGGACCCTGGCTCAATAAATATATATCTATATAGTTATCGTATACTATATATATAAACCATCTCAATACTTTCTATTTATTTTGTTTCACGTCCTATCAAGCACATTTCTATCAGATTGCAAGCTGAAGGTGTGTAAATCGTCAAGCAAATCTCGAGTCCATGCAGTATTCACATTCACGAACTGAGAACCCACATAGATTCATTAATTAATTGACTTGCCATGGAGTAGATTAGGCTATAAATGTTTATGAACTTATTATTAACTTGAAATAATCGTTCTATAGATAGTTGGTTTAGTCAAGAGTCCATACTTCTATATAGCTTGAATGTTACTGAAGTCTGAAGCTACTTTATGAAGCTACTGAATAAGCTCGCACCTGGTAATCTCGGTACCTCATTTATATGATCAAAAACTCAAAGGCACTGCAATAAGACGGCACTGCAATAAAACACAATAATTTTAAATAAAGTCTACTCTCTGTGCACGTTCTCCCTGTGTAACGTTCGACTTGTTATTATTCTCCATTCTAAGACTCTACTGGTAGATACATACAGTATTGTGAATGAATAAAAACCGTAACTAACAATTGACCGAAATAAAAAGAAAGCAAGAAAAAAAATTAGCACTCGTCTATATCAGACGTCTAGTTCTATAGTCTAGTCTACTCAAGTCTACTCTAAGGTCTACTCTAAAGTCTACTCTAAAGTCTACTCCAAAGTCTACTTTCTAAACCTACCTCTGAAAAGACCTCTGCGACCTTCCTTCTTCTTCTTCTTCTTCATAGCCTGGTGCTCCAACGCCGTAGCCGCTGCCGCAGCCCTTGAAATACCAACCGCTATTGCATCCTGCTCATCATACAAATCAAGTCTGCACTTTTCTTGACGGGCCAAAAACTTATCCTCCTCATCTTTAAATGCATACAATGAGCTCCGAAACCCAGCAGATTGCGCGGCCCGTTCTCGCTCACGGTTAAGAAGGCACTCGCGTGACTCACCGCCGCCAACACCGCCAACACTGGTGCCGGTGCCCATCATAATTTCTCCACCATTACCATTGGAAAAAAACCGCTTCATTGTTAAATCGTCGGTATTGTTCCAAATTGCATCTCGAACTCGTTCTTCGCTTAGTGTTGTATGGACAGCCTTGGAATTGTCAAGCTTTGCATTGGACCTCGACGGCCGACTGAAAGTCTTTGTAAACCATGTACTTGATCGACTCTTGACCTGTAAGTTGATTGAAAAAAAAAAAAAAAAAGTTAGCAGAAAGGAAAAAGGGAATAAAACACAAAAAAATCAAGGACTACTTCAGTGTCTTCCTTTCGAGTAGCATCCGGTTCAAACATGACACCGTGCTCAACAAAAGAAGTGAGCTTCATTTCATCATCGTCAAACTGGCAGTCCTCATAAAAAGGCGCCGACTTGTGCTCATGCGTATACAAGCAATTGTAAAAATGCAAGTCCAGTGTTGGAAAGACGCGATCTTGTGCCCGTATTAATTTAATTGATTTTGGACTTTCTGCACCAACACCACGGGATGAATGTTTTTCGGATGGTGAGGGTCCTTTGGTATTGACGACAAAATCACCATCATTGGCAGACTTGAGGCTAGCACACTCTGTCGTCAGTTCGCCAGTCTCAAGGTGCTTTTCAAGTCTTGCATAATACGACTGCCGCTCAATAAGATGCCGTCTGTACCCTTCTTCACCACCATACTTTGCCTGAAGAAACGAATACGGCTGCGGGCTACCAGAATTACCGCCGCCACTAGTACTTCCACTGCTACTTCCACCTCCTCTCGACAAGCCCGACATGGCCAGCGTTGTGGCAGTCTCCGGTGACGGCAAAAGTACAGTGGATCTAGCCCATTTGTTGCGCTCCTTTTCTTCTTTTAGGCGAGTATTCGCATTTATACCCATTGTAGATCGCATCATAGGCTGCTCAAACATTTTTCCACCGCCGCCGCCGCCGCCGCCCATCGAAGTCGTGGTGTTGAGAGTACCCGCTGAGCTGAAATTCGAGACCGAGCTCGTCACGGTGGCGTTTACATAATTTGACTTAGAGAGTGTGTGGCAATTTGCCGCATCCTTGACAGAAACGCGAGCATATTCCAGAGACGACCCTCGTTCAGACATGTTAACGTTATGGGCTTGGTATTCCTGTATTCTATAGTAGTCTAGTAGATGAGTTTGGGACCTAAAAGACATGGAAACCCAGTTTTTATTTTGTGTGTGAAATTTTCAACCTCAACTTTGATAGCTACCACATCTATCCATTTGCAACACCATGAGCGTTCTTCTTGAAACCACAGAAGGTCAGTTGTTAACGCTCGCCGAGTCTGTTTTTGTCACTCAAAATTTATGTTTCTAACGACGCGTTCTAGGCGACCTGGTTATAGATTTGCTTTGGGAAGAATGTCCACGCGCCTGCACAAATTTTGTCAAGCTCTGCAAAGCAAAGTACTACAATTACACTCCTGTATCTACCGTACGCAAAGACCAACTGTTCTATCTGGGTGACCGAGATGCTGCACACGGCGGCAGTTTGTGTGTGTGGGGGCTGGCTCCCCGAGGGCCCAAGTACTTTGTGCCAGAGCTGCAGGCACCCGGATCAACAAATTCGGGTGCCAGTAGTAGCAAAGGCACAGTGGCATTCACGACGATTCAGGCTCGGGGAAGGCCCGGGTTTAAGCATGAAGACCTGCTAGCTGACTCTCAGTTTTGCATATCACTGGCGGACGGACAGCATGAGAACGATGCGGAAATGAGCATATTTGGTCATGTTGTGGAAGGCCTCGATACGCTGGACAAGGTGAACGCAGCGCTGACTGACATTCCTGGTCGACCGCTGAAGCCGATATTGATTATGCATAGCCATGTTTTAGAAGATCCGTTTGACGATGTTGAGATCGAGGGCGTTGAGTTTCCCGCAGAGAGTCCGCCACCCACACCTCGCCAGTTAGAGCTGATTAGCGATGTCTACCATGGTGAAGAAAACGGTGGTGGTGGAGGAAGCGACAAGGAGGTTGATGAAGAAAAGCTTGACCAAGTATCGAGAGACCGCGAAGCAAGAGCCCAGGCCTTGACGCTAGAGATCATTGGGGACTTGCCTTTTGCCGAAGTACGACCCGAAGAAAACGTGTTGTTCGTATGCAAGCTCAACCCAGTGACGGTCTCCGAAGACCTTGAACTGATTTTTTCGCGGTTTGGCTCCATTATTTCATGCGAAGTCATAACCGACCCGGACTCCGGTGAGTCCCTCCAGTACGCATTCATTGAGTTTGACAAGCAGGAGGACTGTGAGCGGGCATATTTCAAAATGGAAGGGGTTTTGATTGATGATAGGCGGATTCATGTGGACTTCTCGCAGAGTGTGAGCAGGCTTGCGGGAAGCTGGCGGACGAAGTCGAATGCGAAACGACAGGCTGTTCATGGGAGCAAGTATGGTGGAAGGTCGGGTGGCCGTAGTGCGTCGCCGAGAAGGGAAAAGGAGACGAGAGATTCATATGGTAGGGACGTGGGGCGAGGCGGAACTAGGAGATCAGACGACAGGCATACAGGCGAAAGACGGAGTCGGGAAGAGAGACCCGATAGACGTGATAGAGATGACAGGCGGGGTAGAGACAGGCGGGATGGAGATTCAAGAAGCCACAGAAACAGCCGAGATCACAGGAGCGACAGAGACGATAGAAGCAGCCGAGATCATAGGAGTGACAGAGACGATAGAAGCAGCCGAGATCACAGGAGTGACAGAGACGATAGAAGCAGCCGAGGTCACGGGAGCAGCAGGGAACACAGGAGCGACAGAAACGATAAGCGGAGTCACGACCAAGAATCTAGATATGGGAGACACAATGAACGAGGCCGCGGTCGTGAGTATGGTAGCTCGAGCTCTAGACGTGATTGAAGGCATCGTACATCTTTGGATCGTTTTCATTCGGAACTGTAAAGAGTGACAAAATCCAATCAATAATTAACACAATGAGAAGAGCTACACGGGTATATGTCTAATGTCTAATGTCTAATGTCTAGGTAGAGGGTTTCATGGATAGTACAAGGTTACTTATTGCAAGATATAGTGTAACAATGGGCTAAGTAGGCTATAGACTAGACGATGCCACCAGTTGATGAGAAATTAAAAGTACTGTAGATATCGCGTCTATAGCTAAGTTTATACGAAAGGATGGAAATGAAATGAAATGAAATACAAAATAAAAATACTGTGCTGGAATTAAAAAAAAAGAAGAAGCTACAGGTCTGTCGGCGTCTACTTGCTAATCAGATTACCTGTAGACATGAGGTTTCCAATATAATCCTGTAGGAACCTATTTTCACCCGCCAAACGTTCATATTCTCCCTTGGTTCTGATGATTTTGTCGAGGATTACGGATAGGTTTTGTTGTAAAAGATCTGCTTCCTGTTGTAAATCAGGAGTTGAGCTTCGTTGTGGTTGTTCAGGTTGTTGTTGATCAGATTGTTCTTGTGGTTGTTCTTGTGGTTGTATTATGGAGGATTCGGAGGTTGTGTCATTAGTAGTAAGTGAAGATGAAGGTAGTTTAGAGGTTGATTGTGAATCCTTTTCAGGTGGACTTGTTGTTAGGCTTGTGGTGGTGGTAGGTTTGGGTAAGACTGAGTTGGGTGACTGTAGAGGTGAGGAAGGGGTGGACATGGTGATGGTGGAGTGTTGTGTAGCTAGGGTGGTGGAGTGTGGTGTAGGGTAGTAAAGAGTGGTGAAGAGTGGTGGAGTGTGTATTATAGCCGAGGTAAAGTAAATAAACGATAAGACACGATCGATTTGAAAGAGTTCTGTAATTAATAAAATTAATACTGTATTAGGCCGTTTAAACGTGGTTTCACAAGACAAAAATTTGAAAAAAAAAAGGTTTCATCACAGCTTTCTTGTTGTTTATATATATATATTTTCTAGCTAGCTATCACTGGATACTGGTACTGTCCTAAGTGTACTTAGACTAGTACTGTACCAGTGTACCTAGCTACTGTACTACCAGGTACGTACACGAGGCAACGTTACCTCTCTGACGTAACCGTTATTTACTCCTAACCCTATTTATATCTTTCTCTTTTGACAACGTTACACTCTGGTACCATTCTACGGTATTACTACGTACCATACAGTATACTGTAACAGTGCACATGTAACTGTACTACTGTACAATAGCGCGTACATACCTTACCCTTAATTAAAACTTACTCAATTAGGAATTCTTTTTGCGCGTAAAACGTGTGTACAGTAGTAATTAACTGACTGACTCACTGAGTGACGAGTCACGTCGACGAGTCACTGACGACTGACCATGGCATGGTATATACCAGTACAGTACTTACAGTACGTTCGGCATAAAGGTACAACCATTTTGAGATTTGTGCGCTATTTACTATGCCATAAACTACCGGTAGTTGCGGAGTATAAATTGCACATGTCTGGCTACGTAGCTCTACCTCGGACTCTACTTGGTAGTAACCTACTAGACAGTGGTAGCAGTACCGTAGCACTGAATCCCTGATAGCTCATGAAATTTATAAATGTGATCCGTTTTTGTCTTCAATATTGCAATGGATATTCGTGGTCTGGCAGCTGGTCTTTTGGATATATTCAGTGATCGTCGATACCTACTACTTACTTACCACATCACTCAAATTTACCCGCTATAGCTAACTGAGAACATAGAAAGAAAACATAGAGAAAACATATGGCCTTGAACCCAAACCAAACCAAACCATTTCGCAACCATGGATTCTTCATCAAACTTAAAATACATTTTGAAGGGATCTCGACAATTGTGCGCAATTAGCAAGCAAGTTAGCAGACACCACAGGGACAACCCTTGAGTGATTTCACTGTAGAGTCGCTGTAGACTACTCTATTCACTAGCGAGCTCTGAATAATAAAGGAAAAATCAAAATGCTTCTTCCATTTCAGAAACGAATACTACCGGCCGTAGCGCTTCAGTTACGGATACTGCGGGTCAAGGCTCCCGAAATCCATTCCCGTCACCGTCACCATCGACTTTTTATTCAGTGCAATTTATATTCTACGACCAAAGACGCACGAACAGGTGATGCTGCTGATGCTGCTGCTGCTGCCGGCGCCGCTCCTGGTACCCGTAACAAGCTCGACTTCCACAAGGAGGGACCAGGTCCAGGTGCAGGCTCAAACCCCACGTCGCCCAAATCCAAAGCCGGCACTACTACCTCCCGCGTAATTACTACCGACTACCAACATATCCGATCTTCTTACGCGACACCACGGTACCCGGTCATGCTCTGCCACGGTCTCTGCGGCTTCGACACTGTAAAACTTCCAATTTTGGGGTTGGCGTCGTCAGTCATTCCGCCCTTTTCATATTGGCATGGTATCAAAGAGGCTTTGGAAGCTAATAATATTGATGTTTATACGACTGCGGTGCCGCCAACGGCTTCTATCGAGGATCGGGCAAGAGGCCTCTTTAGGGCTATTGTGGAAAAGGTGCCGGTTAGTGAGAGTGATGGGTTGAAACATGTTAACCTCGTGGGTCATTCGATGGGTGGTCTCGATGCGAGGTATGTTATTAGTAAGTTGGTGCCGGAGTATAATGAAAAGATTGAAAGGGGGAGTGCTGCGAAGGGGAGAGGAAGTGAGAATGAGAATGGGCTTTCAAACAGTACCAGTACTTCTTCTACTGATGTCGGCTCTGAAAATAAACCCGAACTCGATGTCGACCCTGAAAAGAAACCCGACGACCTCGATTCTGAACTCGAAAGTAAAGCATCATCCCAAACAGTCAACGACACACTCTCACACACCCCCATCCCGGCCGCAATTAAAATTGAGTCCCTCACGACCATCGCATCACCCCACCGGGGCTCGCACATCGCCGACCTACTAATCCACTCCGCGCTCGGTCCCGACCACTTCCCATCCCTTTACTCATTAATCCCGTCGCTGGGGTTCAAGGACAACAACTCCAAGGGGTTTAACCAACTCACGACCGAGTTTATGGAGGGAACCTTCAACAAGACCATTTTGGACGACCCACACGTTGCTTACTTTTCATATGGAGCCCGCGCTCGCCCCCATTACTTTAATGTGTTTAGAAAGGCGTGGAAAATGTTAAAGGCGGTAGAAGGTGAGAATGATGGGCTGGTGAGTGTCAAGTCGGCGAAGTGGGGAGAGTATATTGGGACGATTGATGGGGTGGATCATTTGGATTTGGTTAACTTTACGAATTTGGTGCAGTATAACTTGGCGAGACTTGTGGGACGCCCGAGACCGTTTAATGCAATTGCTTTGTATTTACATATAACGGACATGCTCGCCAAAAAGGGGTTTTAGGGTAGGCTGAAGCCGCTGAACTATTTACAAGTATCGCAACTATGTTTTATATAACCAATTAGTCTCTCCAATCCACCGCTCAAACGAATACATCAACTACAAAGACACCTCCGGGATTGTTACACTTTTGGTCATAGTATACTCACTTACACCCCATCTAGCCCCAAACCTTCCATATCCACTCCCTTTTATTCCGCCATGCGGCATCGTAGCCTCATCATGTATCGTTGACCCATTGACATGTACCGCACCGCTATGTAGCGCCTTTGCTACCGCTATACCCTTTGCCACATCTTGTGTCCACACACTGGCACTAAGGCCGTAGTCGCTCGCGTTGGATAACGTTATGGCTTCGGAAAGAGAGGAGACGGGGTAGACGCAAGCTACAGGGCCGAAGGACTCGTCATTGAAAATTGACATGGAGGGCGTCACGTCTGCAAGAATTGTTTTTGTAACAAAGGCATTGGCCCCTGCAGAGGAAGAAGTAGAAGACGTGAATACAGAGGGCGAGAGTTGGCCGGCAACAAGTCGAGCACCTTTCGAAATGGCATCCCTCACTAACCCATAATACCCCTCCACGGCCTCTTTTGAACTCATAGGATGACCACCACCAGAACTAGTACCTTCATTATTGAAATGCAGCAACGGCGTTTCACCTGCCCTTTTCCTCAACAAATCCACAAACTCATTATAAAACTCATGACCCACAACATACACGCGCTCCGTCGACATGCAAATCTGGCCATTCCCATGCCATGCCCCAAACAACACCCCATCTACCGCCTTCTCAACCAACTCTGCCGACAAATTGTTGCCGTCAATAATGCTTGCACACTTGCCACCCAGCTCCAGTACTACGGGCTTTAAGTGGGTTGCTGCCGAGATTGCGATGCGCCGGCCCACGTCCGTCGACCCTGTAAAGTTGATTTTTCGGATATGACGAGATGAGATTAGCGCATCAACGACGGCGGGTGCTGAATCAGCGGCTGTGGTCAAGAAATTAAACGTTCCGCTTGGAAGTCCTGCACCCGCGGCGTCCGTGAAACACTTGAGGGTAGACCAATGTGACGCAGGCGACCTATCGCTCGCTTTAAAAACCACAGGACATCCTGCCGCCAACGGCGTGGCCACACTCCTCATTGCCAGTATTGACGCCGCATTCCATGGGGCCATAGCCAGCACCGGTCCCACGGGTTCACTAAAAACGAGCGGCAATCTTCCCTTTGATCCCACTGCGATAGTCCCCTCCGCAGCAGTGACTGTTCTTGACGCCATTTCGACGAGGTACTGCAAGGAGTCATTGAAAAAGTATTCAGCCAGAGCTGGCGGGGCTCCCATTTCATGGGACACTATTTTGATGTGCTCGGTTTTGGATTTGGCAAAGTTGTGGGCCGCTTTGAGCAAAAAGTCGCGGCGAATCAGGGGAGAGAGGGTAGACCACTCGATGCCAGAGGTTCCGACGGCTTCGGCTGCTTGAAGAGCTTGTTCGACGGATGCATTTGAGGCAGGGTGGGGTGTAGGTTCGTTTATCCAAGGGGAGGTGACGTTGAACGGCGGGTTGTCGCCATTTGTTAGGTTCCCGTTAATGTAAAGTGGGACTTGGTTAGGGGGGACCGTATATTGTCTACGGCTGGTAGTAATAAACACGGGGGAAGTCAAGGTCTGATGGCGTAGGGTGGCAATTGTACAAAATCGCATGGTGGGCAGTGGGCACTTGTTGAAGGATTTGAATACAAGGATTTTGAATCCAAGAGGTAAAAAAATGTGGGGATCCAGAGAGCAGGTGAAGAGACCAGAGTGAAAAATTAAACCCTTGCCACGCCTGTGATTTATTACCGGTTAACCGTGATCATGGCTGTAAATACAGTAGTCTATGTTTTTAGGCCTAGCTACTCAGTTTTACAGTAAGTCTTTTCGTAAGTCTTTTCGTAAGTAGGTTGTAAAAGAGTTCGTGAAGAGTTTCTTGAAGAGTTCGTGATGAATTCCCGAGCTCGCAACCGATCGTTAGAGCGATTGTCAAAGAGAGCAATCATATACCCTAGCCCTCGGAGAAAGACGAAGGAAAGACCGAAGAGTTCCGGATTAAAAGTGCCGGGTATCGGGTATCTGTACAAATTAGAGTATTTTATAGTGAATTTTATAGTGAATTTTATAGTGAATTTTAGTGATGATGTGTCATCAGAAATTACCTCGGCACCAGAAAATAGCGAAGGCTTACGGCCATACGGTAAAATTTATTTATGCGAATTTTCATTTTAAAGGTCGATTATAATCATTTACCGGTACTTTATCTTAATTAACAAAGTCTGAGCTCTCCCAACAATTAATTATTGAGATCAAATCTGCTTCTTAAAGACGCCGAGAACCAAGCGTCAACGCCTTTTTTTTTATTATAAATTTGACTTTGAAATCCTTTCGATTCCTTTGCCCAAATTCTTCATTCGAACAATATATTCATACCAGTACAATATTCTGAATTCTAATCTTTTCAACAAATCACAAATCACAAATAACAAATAACGAATACCAAATAACAACAAATAACAACAAATAACAACAAATCAACATGACTTACTCAGAACACTACGATATTATTCGAAACCATTCGTTCACAAAATCACTCATCGCATCGGACCAATTCACAATTGATCATCCCTACGATGTCCCCGAAGATAGACAGGCATACAGTCTGACGGCCGGAACTTTGGCTGGCCCAGATATGATTGCGCATACACCACTTACATTTGTGCGCAAACCGCTGTCTGCTGCTGTGCCTACTACGGAACAACAAGACTTTGCAACTGCAGCTGAAGAATCCACGAAATCTACTGGTACTGGTAAAGAAACAACCAAAACAACAACAACAACAACAACAACAACAACAACTACACAGCAACCACAAGGAGGTTCAGACTCAGCCTCACTTATCGTAATCTATCACCTCGGATCCAGGCTCTGTGGCCACCCCTCCATCATCCACGGCGGCCTGCTCGCCACTTTGCTCGACGAAAGTCTTTGCCGCGCAGCATTTCCCCGGCTACCAAACAAAGTGGGCGTGACGGCGTCTTTGAATATAAAGTACCTGGCGCCCACGCCTGCGAGGTCTGTCGTGGTTCTGCATGCCTGGGTGTCCGAGGCTAATGGTAGGAAAGTGAGTGTGCAGGGCACTCTTAGTGTGTTTGGTGAAAAAGAAGAAGAAGAAGATGGAGACGAGAAAGAGGAGACAGAGGAGGAAGATGTGGCTACTACGGTTGGCCTGGATCTCGTGGATGAAACTTTCGGGCTCAAGAAAACTGTCTTTGCTGAAGCTCTGGTTATTGAACCAAGATGGGTCGCTAAATTGCAAACTGGTCATTTCACTCCTCCTCCAGAAAGAGCTGCTTGAAAACAATTAATTGATGCTTTACTGTACATCGTTTCTGCTAAACTACATAGCTCTAGACTAGATTAGACTTAAATTTCAAATACAAAAAAATTAAAAAATATTAAAGTATGTCATTTCATATACCAGTACTGTACTGTAAATTGCAGTACGTTTGCAACACACACACACACACACACACACACAAACACACCTATGACTTCCTATCAGTGTCAAAGTGCTCCAGGTTTTCAAAATACCCTGGCGCTTGTCCGAAATTACGTCGCTCACCCTTCTCTGCCGCTGCAGGTGCCTCGCTCGCAGACGAGTTCCCGCCATACTCGTCTTGGAACACCACCGCGTCGTACGATGGCGGCGGCGCAGCATCACCATTCTGCACACCATCAACCTTCTTGTCACTAGGCCGCTTTGGCATAGCAGGGCCCGCCTTGCGAGTCAGCCCAGACATGATTTGGATATTGGGGACCAGCGATACAAGCTGCACCGCCCCACCAGGGGTACCTGAGAACCCGCCAATGACCTCAAACACGTAGCTACGCTTAATGTTGCACATGCTAAACGACGGCGGCACGAAATCAGGAATCACTGTCTTTTCCCATAATACAGAAGGTAGTTCAAGCTCCCATGATTCGCCGTACTGCGGTGTGCGAATGTTTTTCGATTTGGTCCAGTCTAGCGGAATGTTGAGGTTGTGGTTTTCCAGTAGCGTGAGACAATGCGTGGCCTGCTTGGTGTAGGCCTGCGCCCGTGTGTCTGTCGTCGCATACAGTTTTAACAGCAAGTCTTGCAGCATCATGGATCCATTGCTATTGAGGGTCTCGGGGTCCTTCGTCGAAATGACGTACAGCTTAAACGGCAATTCGGGCTTTACGGGCACAAACGCAGCTGTTCCTGGGTACCTCATTTCAAAAGTAATGGTAGCAACTCGGGTAGCACCAGCAAACGTTCCAGAGCCGCCCGTGGAGCTGCCAAAGAGAGACCTCATAACACCACCGCGGCTTTTTCCCTTTCCCTTTGCTGGATCCGGATTGTGAGCCTGCCCGTCCAAGCCCAGTGCAACATCACGGCGAACAAACATAATTTCCTTGGAGCTGCTTATATCGGCATCTGGAGGCAAAAAGATAATTGGTTTAAATACGCGGACGTTCATTTTGAGGAACGACGTACGGCTTACTGTGGCCTTCAAAAAGTACCGCACAGAGGCTACATTGTCCAAGTCCGAGAGCGAGGGGGGCAGTGTACCATAAGTGTGGGCAGAGGCTTCGCGTGCGTAATCGATTCCGCTTGAGTCAATAACCAAGCGCGACAGTGACAGGGATCCTGGTTGCTTAACCTGTTCGCATTCCAAGTTATCAGGGATCACGAGACTAAAATCGTAGGTATGCATTCCAGCCGGGAGGGTGAATTGCTGCGTTGACGACGCCTTTTGAACTTCAGGAGGTGGGAAAACTGTTTGAGTTTTGTAGAGAAACTTGTGAATTTCCAGGGCGTCCTTTTTGCTTTGGCGACGTCCCTTTCTCTGGTCTTCGCTGCTGAGAGGAATGGGCACTTTACTTTGAGAGATTCCTATAATTGGGCAGGTAATGTTAGTGTGTGTGTGGTGGCGATGGAGTGTGTGTGTGTGTGTGTGTGTGTGTGTGTGTGTGTGTGTGTGTGTGTGTTTGTTTGTTTTGGACGTACCTTCCAGCTTTACTTGAATAGATTTGATAGTTTCAGGCGAGTCAAGCTTGACATGAAGCTTTCCGTGAATAACGTCTCCAGACGTAAAAGTCATGGACGCTAAAGATCCCACTAGAGATTGAGTTAGACGAGTACTGCAGGAGCGGTATGTGCTGGGTGGTACTTACAGTCAATTCTAGCAGACATTTGAGGAGTCAGAGAGGGTCAGTTCGTAGTGCGAAGGTGGAGGAGGTTTGAAATGTTGAGATGTTTGTGAGAGGAAAGATTTGGGTGGCCGTCGCTTACGTTATACGCTCTTTGTTGTGGGCAGTGTTTTCAGCCTCTGAAGTGGCGGAATAAGAGTTAGACTTGATTCTAATTGGTTTAAAAGGGGTTTAAATTGTTGAATGAGATGGTCATTGGCACTGTTATTGTTATGGGCATTAGCACTGCCATTGCCACTGCCATTGCCACTGCCATAGTCACTGCTCTTTTGATCAAAGAAGACATCATGATCATTGCAGGGCGCCTAATCCAGCACATTCAAATTTATATGCAAAAAGTGTACTATATGAGAAATAAATGACGTCAGATATCAAATACTGTACGTTTGATATAAGCGTTACGCGTACAGTATATTGATCTAGGAGAAATGGACTGTGAAGGCCTGAGAGTCTGAGTAATAATAATGAGTGTACGTAAAGAAGATATAGCGACAGTCAAAAATGGTTAGACGTCGTTAGGATGTCGGTTGCCCCCTTCCGACCCATTCAGAGAACCTTCTTTGACCGTCAAGAGTGACTCAAGGCTCAAAAGAACTTTTTTTTTTTGAAATAGAAGCCGATGAGCTGAGCTGAGCTAGTCTAGCTGCCGAGATTCTCTTCTCAATGTCTTTAAGAGTACTTGTGAATTTTAGTGCAAAATTCAGACTACGTAATAGCCTGGCTAGAGCAAAAAAAAAGTGCAAAAAAGTGCGAAAGAGTGCAAAAAATTATATCCTTCAGGCAACGGTAGTAGTTTACAGTCGTTGATGTTCCAAAAATTAAATATATAGTAGTCTGTAACCGATTATTTCACGGTGATTTTCACCAGCCTAAGTTGAAAATGAAAAAAAAAAAAAAAAAATTACTGTACTGTAAAAAAACAATTGACTGAGGTACCACCTCTTCCTCAAGGGGGTGAATTGATTATTTCAATGCCTATAGTATACTGATTCAGCCTTTTTGATTCAGCCTTTTTTTCAAGATCAGTTAACAATATTGTCTTGGTATAGTACTATATTGTACTATAATAGACGACGTCTTGGATTTAAAACTTGCCCAATTGAGTACGACGTAGCTTAAGCTTTAAAAAGCTGATGAGTTGAACTTGAGAGTACCGGTAATATCCATATTGCAAGCTTACCAGTAGATAGGAGGGGCCCACCACAGAGATACCCATAGACAGCCGTAGAATAGTCTAGACTCTAGATCTCTAGATCTCTAGTTTATGAAAAGAAAAAAAATCTTAAAAAAAAGATTGAAATTGTAACCCGACTCAGGCGGTAACTTAGCTAGCGCTAGCTAGCAGCCAAAAAAAATAAAATGCGCAAGGACTATCGGTAGAGAATAGACTACTTCAAAGTTCACACGATCGAAGGGGACCTTACATATGAATCAAGTAGACCAGATCAATTGTTAACCATCTAATCCAACCAGCTTAGATTTGTTTACATCTATCTAGCATCTACCCTTTTGTCATTTTATCAAATTTTATCATCTTTCGTAGGACATCACTTATTTTAACCTACTTCTAGAGCTCCCCATGTCATTAATATCACTACACATGGTATACATAGGCTACTAAAATCTATTTACAAGACTTACCGGCAGATATCACTGAGGTAACAGCCCATGGGCCAGCCCCAGAGGGTGACGAATACTACAGTCTATATTTGATCTCAAGATTCCCAACTCGATTTTTTTTTTTTTACTTTTCAAGGTAAAAAACGACACTACATATATGCGCAATTGAAAGCCTTGCACCGTGGCTTATTTGAAATTTATAGGCTTATTTGAGAGTGTCTCGGGTGAGAAAGACAAACTTTCTGCGGGCAGCGACGACCTCCAGCGACGTAGAGTCTGTAGACTACGTAGCTAGATTATATAGTCTAAAATTTATATTGATACTCCATCTGTATGAGGCTATGAGCAATTGATATATACTATATATGTCTAATTCTAATTCTCAAATTATGCTCTGATACATTGGTCGTGCACCCATGTGCTCACAATGACTTTTTGTTTCCGCAGCTAGCTAGCTATCGACTAACTAGACTAGCTAAATTTAGCTTTGAAATTTCCAACCAAAGTAGTCATATTAGGACCTGGTAGCTAGTCTGGACTAGTAGAGACTCTAGAGACTCTAGTAGAGAGTACGTAGTACGTAGAGACTCCAGACTCTATAGACTATGCGCAAGTACTGTAACAATGAAGTGAGAATTAGACTACATACAATATTGCAAGTTTGCTTTTGCTTTTGCTTTTATTTTTTATTTTTACTTTTACTCAAAATTGCCTTTTCTTTTGATTTTGCCTTTTGCCTTTTTTTTTTTTTTTCATTCA
>JAJMKT010000233.1:0-33920 GCA_030563985.1 Geotrichum restrictum
ACTAAGTCATACGGTTTTCAGTGCAGACGAATGTTGGAGGAATTATCAAGTTAGCTTGTGTTTTTTTTTCTTTTTTAATATTGTTTGTATCAAGTAAAGCCATATGGCAAGAATAAAGTATTATCTCTCTCTCTCTCTCTCAGATAAATTGAAAGCAATATTGGCATACGGGTATACATTAGAAAGAAGAAACATAATGTGTGACTCAGAGACAGTCCCAGACTGGATCCTCTGTAATTTTTTGCCAAGGATCAATGGGATTAGATATCCCTGAGATTTAACGCGAGTGGCGACGGAACTCGCACTGTTTTCTCGCATCAAAATAAAGTCAAAGAGTCAAAACCCTTGATAAATTTACCGTCTCGGAAGTACTTGCGTGGAGTTAACAATGGACTACGGGTGCTCAAGCTCGGAGCTCTTACCAAATACCGTACTATACCGTTAATTGTTACTTTTTTCCGTATACAAATGCTACTTGCTTATAATACATGAATTCTTAGCTTTTCTAGCGTCTTGTGTTTACAATTAACGAGCAAAACACACGTCCTCTCCTTCCTCGCTCTCCGTCTATTGTGCCACTAGCTTTTTTAACGGTCACATATATTTCTAGGGACACCTGAAATTCGCTTATCAGCCATACCAGCTTCATATTCGTTTGTGGTCCACATATTTACTGAAACAGCCTGAAAATCTTGAAGGACTCTTCGATATCCCGGCATGCTTTTTAACTGGTCGCCATCAAAATATCATGACAAAATATTGACATTAAGCTCGCTTTTATTGCTACGTATAGGCTGGTCGGCTCTTAACTGTGGTGCTCGTGCGCGTAAGTTGTGTCACACATATATTCTAGAACGTAGAGTACGGGGGTAGTATGAATCATGGTAGTCTATTGGTACTAGAAACACAATTTCATCACGACTTCTTCACCTTCAGATGCTTGAAAATTTGCCAACGGAAATCTTGGAAATTATTTTACAGCATGTCTTGTTTCCTGATACATACTTGGGCGTCTATTTGAATCGTGATGACGATTGCTATTGGGATGAACAGGATGGGCTCCGTCTCTCCGCAACTTGTCGTTCTCTCCGAGTGGCCCTCACTCCAACGTTGTGGCGGTGTTTCAGCGTCGATATGGCACCTAGAGATTTTCAACGCCGTTATTCTCCAATAGGCTATAACCTTCTTTCTAAGCCACAGCGGCCTGTCTCTAGATGGCCTCTTAATTTTATCAAGTCCTGGTGGAGACCAGAAGACGTTTTGACGCTTAATGACTCGAATAGTCCTAGCATTGGCGAACATGTCATATCGTTTTCAAACCAGCTGCTGTCTAGCTCTTTTGAGCCTGCATTGAGTTATGTGAAATTTTTTAGGATCAACGAACTGTACTCTACTGTTGCCAGTGGGAACTATGCGGATGAGGATCTAGTTTATGGAGATCCCAGCGACTTAACCTTGAGGAATTACTTCTTCGCAATAAGCCTCGTGAATCCCAAAACTCTGCCTTTGTTAGAGGACCTGGACCTCTATATTTTCCTATCTAACAAGACGGAAAAAGCACATAAAGAGCTTGGCCGAATGTTGGGGACTTTTAGAAAAAAAATAAACCTAAGCCTGACTATATTCAGGTCCCAGTTCCCTGTACATGCCTACAAGACGTCGGTAATCGAATATACACGTTCTCTTGGCCTGTGTCCATTCATAGTGAATCTTGATTTTGCAAACTGTCGGGCCACGCCAAACCCCCCTCCAGACAATTACGGACCAGATCTCATGAATTTGCGAGGACTCTCTATTTCTCATTCGGATTGGACCAAATTGATGGAAGGTTCTATAGCATTGCACATAACATATTTGGACTTAGTGGGCTTGGGACCTGTGATAGAACCTGACGGCTTGCACTTGAACTGGTTCCCACCAACTGTCAAGGTTTTGAAATGTAGTCCTTACTTTGCAATGATGCCAAGGGACGAAGAAAAACAGTATCAAATTTTTGACAATGTCACTTCGCTCACCATAAGCAATGATTACGATGTAGAGCCTGATCAGGAGCAACGCCGACTTTACTTCCGCAACTTAACGGAGCTCTATGTTACTAAAGATGATCACTCTGAGGAAGAGATGGCCCTTCTGTTGGTCTGTAAGCTCTTACAATCTAACAAAAATTTAGTGACTTTGAGCATCCAGTTCATGAGTGAATGGGAATTTTCATTGTATTTGTCAAACAGTAGAAGAATGAACAATCTCGATCAAGTTGAAAACTTGGAGTATTGTTTAGATGATACGACCGTGAGTAACCCACTCACCCATTCAGCCATTTCCAGCGCAATGACAAATTGGGGACGCAATCTCCGCAGATTTAGTTGTGTAATCAAGAGTTATCAGGACATTTTGCCTGCTGAATACATCAACTACAGCAAATTCCGACTTGACGTCTTGAATCATCCAAAGCTTCAGTTCACTGCTATACACTTTTGTACTGTATGGTCCGGCAGTATCGGATTAGTGACACCAAAGTTCATTTTTGGTGACTCATTTGAGAACTCTTCTGATAGCAAACATTTCAAGCTCGAAGACTTCTGTGAATATACTGATACACCGGATCTCTCTAATGCACGGCTAGAAGATATTTGCGATATCGATGAAACCACAAAGATTTTAGTGTTTATGGATTTTACCAAATTGAGGGCCTTAATTGAGAAAGTAGGAGAATGTTTATGATGGAGATATTTATCAAGCAAGATGCTAAAATTTAAGCTAGTTCGCAGCTTGATTCAAAGAAAAAATAAATAAAATAGTTTGCCAAATTTACTTCTCGTACTACTAGACTAGATGTGAGTGCCAAAGCCATACAAGATGTGAGCACCACACATTTTACTCACGCTTCCCATTAGAAGCGCAATCCTTCTACTTGAAGTAGGCGTATATTGATGTAGGTGGACCAAATTAGCAAGAAAAGCAATTACGGTGGTATTGCACTAACCCTCAAAATCCCAATACCCTCTCTGCTTCAAGAAAATAAAATATCACTGCACCTAAAATGCTTCAACAATTTGTTAGAAATAGCGCCGAGCTAAGTGTAATAGTATTGATAGCATGATAATGATCTGTATAAGAGAAGACTGTGTTAGCTATGCCTGTAAGGGTCTAGTACTGTCAAGCGGTGATAACAAGAATAATGGTGAAGAAGAAACCACCAATACTACTGTGAAAATAGTATAAAAGTGGTGGTGTTGTTAAACCCTAATCCACCATAATTCTAACACAATTGCCTTCTGAAATCTTGCAAAAGATTTTACGACACCTACTTTTTTCCTGTTATTTACTTTACGCTACTATCTCGACAGTGCAGAAGATAACCTATGGAGTTACCTAGATAGGCTCGATCTTTATTCAACTTGTTGGGTCCTGCGAATGGCTCTGACTCCAATTTTATGGCAATATTTTAGCATCAGTATGCTAGATGATTGTACCAATCCAAGAAATTTACCTATGGGTTATAAACTTGTACCCGAGCTAGGGCGGCCTAAATCTAAGCGTCGTCATCAATTTCTAAATTTTTCAAGGAGACCTCAGAGAGTTGCGACCCTTCATAACCATATTAAAGATCAATATAGAATTGGAGACCACATCATTTCGTTCTCAAACTAGCTGCAGCCCAACTCTTTTCAACATGCCTTCAGTTATGTCAAAGTCTATAAATTCGCCTTTACTGGTTCCATTTCATAATATAGCGGCAAGGTACCGTTTAGTTCCAGAACAACATTTTGCCTAGTTACCTGTCGGCGATAAGGCTCGTGAATCCAACAGTGATTTCTCTCCTTAGAAGATTTGATTTATGATTTCGTCATTGATGATTTGACGAAATAAGCACACGAAGAACTTGGTAGACTGTTAGGCACCTTCAAAAAAAAGATAAACCTGAGCTTGACTAAAGTTTGTTCTAGTTCGAGTGCTCGTTCAATGAACGAGATTCCGTTTAGAGAGTCTATACGCTCTTTTGGTCTGTTTCCATTTTTAGTTACCTGTTGACTTTCCAGAGAGATGTACCACAGAACACAATGTTCTTGACACAACAAATGCTTTAAGTTCATGCACTTACGAGGACGTTCTATTGATCACGCGAACTGGAGTGAATTAACGAGAGGTCAAATAGAAATTTGTGGAGAATCACTGATAACATACTTAGATTTGTCATATTATAAAAGACTAAAGGATACCTTATTATCTAACTGGATCCCACCAACCGTCAGAGCTTTGAGAAGCAGTCCTAATATGTCAAGACTGCCAGAGGAAGAAGAAAAACAGTATCAGAATTTTGATAGCGTCACTTCTCTTACGGCAGACATGTGCGTGTGTCAGAGTGTTCTGATTCCTGGTCACGAGCGCTACAGGCTTTAAAATTTCTTCCGCAACTTGACAGAGCTTCATATAACCCCGTGGTTAATCAGAAAATATTGTCAAATTGAGGGCATTAATTAGAAAAGCGGAAGAACGCTCCTAGTACTGTTAGAATATATGGATGGAGTTTAAGCTTAATAGCTAATAAAATGAGGGTAGTTCTGAACAAAATAGTATGGCGGAAGAGGATCCGTACTCAACACACTTCAGCTACATATCATGTTGTTATCGTTTTAATCTGATTTATACCCAGTCACTATCTATTAAAACTCCAACAAATGGAGACAACAACTTGGAAGAGATGAAAGAGCGGAAGAATTTCTCACCAGTGAAGTATGAATCAAAATCCAAAGTGGCAGAATAAGTTCTATAAATTTTATGATACAAGAATTTGTATTTATTGTTTTTACGTCAAGCTCATGATCAGGCTTCAAAGTTAAACAATTGATATTCCCTTTTAAAATGATTCATTTAATTTACCAATATTTCTTAATCGTTAACACGATAAGACTCATCCGCTTTTTTAATTAAGGTCCTCAATTTCACAAAGTCTATAAACACAAGAAATTTATGTACTTTGACATCTTCACCATCTATTTTCATCCAACTAGGCTCAAACAACGATGGATCAGAATAATCACAGAAATCTTTGTATCCAAAATGTTCAAAATCGAGGGACTGCTTAAACGAATCGTAAAAAATCATGTCTTCCAATATGTCCTCAATGCTATTAAAATCAGGCCCCTGGTAAATGTCGCCAATTGAATACCTTATCTTAATCTGTATAGCGTTGAATTCAAGTTTTGGATGATCCAAGACTTGACGCCGAAAATCAAGGTAGTCTACATAAAAAGGGGTTGGGTTGATTGCAGAGAACGAAAGTGTCGATAAGTCTATCTCATAACTGAGTTTGCGCAAATTCGGGCCCCAATTTGTCATTGCACTGCAAAAGTATGAAAACCCGTTCTTATACTCCCAGGGATCAAAATATAAAACATATTCTAGATTCTCAATCTGACCAAACCCGGCCCCGTTGAATATGATGTTGTACTCACGTTTCTGCAAGCGATGGATTTTCAAAGTCACTAGATTTTTGTTTGACTGCAAGAGCTTCCGGACAAGCTGGGCCGTATTTTCATAATGCAAAAGTTTGCCAACATGTAGCTGAGTCAAATTGCGGAAATAAAGTTTTCTTTTCTCGCTCTGAGGATATATACCCCCAAGAATTAATGAAAATGATGTAACGTTATCGAAACTTCGATATTGCTTTTCTTCATCTTCTGGGAGCCTAGCAAGATTTGGACAACATGAAAAAATCTTGACAGTTGGTGGGATCCAGTGATATACCGGTACCACGGCATTCGGGACGGTGGGAACACCAATCAAGTTTAAATGCGTCATTCGTAGTTTTCCGCATATTTCGAAATTACTTTTCAATACTCTGTCCCAATCCAAATAAGAAATGGTAAGCTTTCGCAAATTCGTCAAATCCGCAGCGTTCCTCATGTCACGATGATTGAACATGTAGTTCTGAAGACTGTCCAAAAATGGAAACAAGCCGGAAGAGTGTATAAAATCTGACAACGGAAGGTCGAACCGGTCTGGCCAATCATCAGTATGTAATTTGCACAAGCCCAGTTTTATCTTTTTTTCAAAAGTCCATAGCACTCGGCCAAGTTTTTTATGCGGCTCTTCCGTAAATTTGTTTATGAATAGATGGACATCCAGATACTCCAATAAAGGCATGATTTGGGGACGCACGAGGCTAATTGCGAACAAATAATTCTTCAACTGGGCGTTGGCTGTAGATACCGAGGAACTAAAACTGCTGCAGCAACTATTATCATTATCGCGAAAGCCGATTTTGAACGCTTTGATATAGCTGAAAGCAGAATCAAACAAGATGGGCGACAGCTGGTTTGAAGTCGAAAACCTGTGGTTACCAAAACTAGGTATGATGTGACGGTAATGGGTCGCAACTTCTTCGTCTAGCCTCCATGCGCACGTAAGAGATGAAAGGCTCGGCCTAGAGTTATATATATCTTGACTGGAAATCAATTTATAACCTGTCGGCAGACTAATTTCCTTCAAGTTGTTGCCAATAGAGATACTGACCTTCTGCCACAACGATGGAGTCAGAGCTACTCGCAGGGCCCAACAAGTTGCGGAGAGACTGCGCCCATCCAAGTGATTCCATAGTTTTTCATTTTCCCGTTCCAAATAGTAGCCCAGACAATTTACAGGGAACAGGACGTAATGCAGAATCTTTAACAAGATTTCCAAGGGTAATTCTTGCAACTGAAGCATGTAAAGGTGAAGTGGTAATGAGATGTCAGTTGTAGGTCCAATTTGGTGTGTTCTGAGCACTAAGCTTGAGGCGAGGCCCTATGCAGTATGAAGGAGTCTTAAGGAGTGTATAACATAACAGTAAATCAAGCTAACGTTAATCGCATGGACGTTGATATTGTTAGGATTTTGGGTATTAGGGTTAGTGCAACACCACCATAAGTCCTTTCTTGTTGGTTGTGTGTTCTCTTCTTCTTTACACTCATTGCTACTACTCGGAGCACGCGTTAGCTATTTCATGCTAACAGATGGCCCTCCCCCCTTTACAGTCTATTCTCCTTGTTCGATCTACGCCTAGATCAAACAGATATGATGTTGATATGTATAAAGAAGAGGAGACCTTAGGCCATCGTCGTCGTGGGCAAGGCCCGTTGGTCTTACTTTTCTTGAAAATAGACGTTGCGTAAATCCTTGCTGGTGGCACACCTCTAATTGTAGAACGTATGGTTAGGTTCGGTGCTGTAAGTGTCTAAAGTTGGAGTAGATAGTGTATTCTCATAACAGTGTCGTCGCTTCGCATTGGTTCTCGGATGTCAAGATCGCCGCGAAGCCCCAGCAATTTAAGAATTCCAAAAGCCCTCCTCGTGTTTGGGTTAGGGCGTTCTGTAATATACAGTGTAGTTCTGGTTTGCGTGTACTTCTCAAAGTGAAAAAACTATTGCAATTCTAGGTTCCTTATCTTAGACTACCAGTATACTATATTCTACTATTCTATTATTGTATGTGGATTCAGGTTTAGATGGGTACATAGAAGTCGCTGTGGCCTTACAAAACGTTTACTTCGAAGAAAGGTGAGTGATATGCTTCACGATTAGCAAACTATTGGGCTATTATATTGTAACATCTTTCTAAAAAACAAACTATTAAGAGATTTAAGGGGGGTATCTAGCGGCAATTGGCTGTCATTTGTAAACAGTCGCTTATACTGGTATGCTTGTAACAGTAGAAAAAGTCGTGGATGGAACCTGCGCAAAAGTCGATAGGTTGGACTGAGGAGTGGATGGCCAAGAAACAATCCCACTAGATGTGTCAGAAACAGCATTATACTCGGAAGAAACAGCGATGACAGTAGCAGATGTGCTACTGCTTAATACCCCAGGGCTGTTAGCATCACCAGACCCGTATAAAACACCAGGAAGTCCTATGCATTGCGAGTATCCGCTGTCAATAACTGCACACTCTGTTCCTTCTTGGCAGCATGTTTCTCCGGAATAATTATCGCCGCCGCACTGACTATATATACTCTGGCAAAGTCCTGTGTTAGCTCGGGGAACGCATTGAGAGTAATAAATGGAGTGGTCAACGCAATCTGAGCCAGTTGAGCAGCAGGTTGAACCGTCCCAGTATACACCTCCGCACTGGCCGTACCAATAAGAGCAGGAGTTTTCTGTAGTGGAAGTTGAAGTTGAAAGAGCTGATTTGCTTGTGATCAAGGAAGACGTTGATGTTTCCGCGGAAGCACGGGAAGGAGTATTATCAAAGATAGAAGATGATGTACTATCAATGACGGTAGCTGGGGTACTGCCAACAATGGTAGTTGAAGTATTGCCAACAATGGTAGTAGGAATATTGTCAACGATGGTAGTCGGAGCATTGGTCAAAACAGTAGCCGGAGTTGTAGAAAAAGTAGAAAGGGATGAATTGTAATTTACATGAGCTCCAGGCACTTCCGGCATACACTGAGAGTACCACTGACTTTGATAAAAACAATAAGATCCTTCTTCACAACAGGTTGCACCCGTCCAGTAAGTACCGGCGCATTGAGCATAGATGGGGGAGCAGGAGGTTGTGGCATTAGCTGTTGAATAATACAGCGCAAAACTAATGAGTGCAAAACACAAGAAATTCATCATTTTTGGAGGGGTTTAATATCAATTATCGTGATTCAATAACGAACGATAACGTTAACCTTTCTGCAGAGGAATATAGCTGACTGGTAGAGGTCATTTGTTGAGGAATACAGCGGTTTATATAGTGTGAAATGTACATTATCTAGAGGCGGTATTATTTTTCAAGTATTACGGATTGATGCTCCTGGGTCACAAAGAAGAAACTCTTCAGCAAAATAAACTTTTAAGTTCGAGTTGTAAAAACTCGATTTTAGGTAAAAAAAAAACCTTAATACAGCCGTGCGTAGAAGCGAGCTACTCGAGTGGAACCGAGTGGTGACGTGCACACGTCCGGACCCTGCGTATTCTTTCAGCTAAACGTATACTGTACCACGAGATGTACTGTAATCTTTGAGAGACCTCAATGAACTCACGCTTTAAAGTATCCTGCCTTGGCCTTATTTATCAATTGCACTTCAAGGCACTCCAGCACTTCAAAATTTTGACACTTTACTAACGTAAATTTCAATTGCAACATATTTTTTTTTTTGAAGACTAAAAAAATTGGCTGCGTATTCTTTAGCTGATGAGGCAGTTGTCGGTTTGTTTGGCGAGATACAGAGCTAAATGGCACTTCGTGAACACTAAGGACCCTACACAATACATTGAGAGTGAGGAAGGAGAAGTTGATATCTTCACTCATCAAATATAAACACACTACACTGAAAGTGCTAAAAATTCATAAATTCAAGACAAATAATAATACAAGGAATAATTCTTTATTCGGGCATTACACCAAGTCTCTATAAAAGTTTATAAGGATCAAAAGTCTGGGTTACAAGGAAAACCAATATCGTGACACATTAAAGGAAGTTTGAGACAATCGCTAGTTACTGGTTGCAGTAGTGCTTGTTATATTTTACTTTCTTGCTTTGTTCATTGTCCAAATGAATATACAAGTTCAAAGGTTAAATTTAAACATGTGGGATGAATTAACAGGCATTTTGGCAGCCCATTATATTGGTTCATATGGTTCATTCAATTCATTTCGCTGTATCTGGTTAACTTAACGGTAAACTGTTACGTCTACATTGCGCTACTGCTAGAATTTTTTCAAAGTATACATAATATTTTTGGCATTGGTCTCATTTCAAGGCTACTAACTAGAGTTACTAGACAGACCTATAGATCTAAAATGGAAGCAAAAAGATTTGTCGACTTATGAGAGTCAATTCACAGCCAAAGGGATGCTTGACAGAAAACTTTTCAGCATTTCACACATCTTGTAAAACCTATCTTTGAATCTCATCCCTAAAAATATACGAGCGAGATCTAATACTGTGTATCAACAGCAGCTCGTCAATAATTTAGTAGCTAATTAAACCAGAAGACAAACACTATGTGTGGCCTTTGTAGTAGTACCCTTTACTAGAGTGTACACTGACTCTGTGTGTAGACTCTGTGTAGAGTATGTCTAATGCTTCCTTTCCGTTTTTGACTTCATACTTTTCAAGTTTTGCACTCGAGATCTACTAGGGACATCAAGTGTCTTGCAAGCTACATCTACAAAAAGCTTTGAAAAGTTGCAAATCTGTTTCGTTATCACAATGGCAGTTTACTTTTAGGTTTTTTTCTTTTTCCGGACATTGGCTTTAAGTCATGATCCAGAAATCTGCCCCGGTACTCTAGACTTTAACGAGTTCTGGGCCTTCTTTAGGTAAGACGAATATTTTTAGTTTTAATAGACCAAGAGTTTTTGTATAGACGACTACTATGCTATGGTCTAGAGTCTAGACAGTGCAAGCTTTATTTTAACAATGGGCGTTTAAGCGATATCTTATTTGTCCCTATTTCCTTTTTTTTTTTTTTTTTTTTTTCATTTTCTTTATGTTGGAGGCTTTTTTGAACTATCAGTCTTTAACAAAGCCTCAGTTCTGGAGTCAGTAGATCTCGAGTCTGAGTGAACTATTTCGGATTTTTGAATTTGTAGTTTTATTTTCTTTAGATTCTTTCCCTGACAAAAGTCAAATGCCAACACAGTACGAGCAGTGCTTATCGCTTGTCTATAGCAACGATTCCAGCAATAGTATACTGTACACTGGCAATAGTCCAATAACTAATATCATTCTAGTGGTGCAATTCAATTCTGGTAACAAAGAACTTCCTACTATTCAGGCACGCTTAAACAGTCGTTTGAAAACCTAATTCCGAATTTGTCTCGAATCCAAGATTACAGCACATGCATGTCACAGCATGTGTATACCAGTGTCAATGAAGCTCTCGGCTGGTGCAATGGATTCAAAAGTTAATGTAGACGTCTAGACTAGCTATATCGCCGCTAGTTATAACTTTTGCGTGATATACGACTATATGTTACATTAATATTGCAGGCAATGATGAATCTTGTTTTGCGTAAATTTTTAGGTTCCTATAGTACGAAAGGGGAAATCATCAAACTCTTACTCATTGAGTCAGTGTACACTGTACAGTGCAATCATTGCAATGTACATACTGTAGTAATTATCTCTTTCATAACTACAGTAGGGTATTTCAGGGTTTCTCAGTGTAATCTAATCTAGGTAGATGAAACATGAGTGAGAAGGTTGTAACAGGGAGAGGGAAACTTTTCTTAGATAGCACTTGTTGCAATTGCACACGCTTACCCTATATATCCTTGAATTACCCTCGATATCATGGTATAGTAGTCTATGACTCCATATATTGCTACCGTGCAGCCGTTTTGTCTCCAACTCAAACTACATGCTTAACCTTAAAAAGGCATGAATAACCATACAATAGCTTGAATAGCATAGTCTAGACTCTCTAGTAGAGACTCTAGCCTCTACACACCGTAGTACACAGAGCCTGAGGGCATAGCCGCAGTATTACTTCAATATTTTCCTGGGCATGCGGCGTTTTTGATTTTGAGCATGTAGTCTAAGTAGTAAGGTTTATTGATAATGGTTAGGTACTTATTCGATGTTTTTGATGAAAGTCGGTTCTTTACATATAAATCCTTTTATTATTAGACTTTCAGGTTGTTGTCCTTCATAACTTGGATTTCGGTTCCCATGAATGTGAATAACTTACAGTCGTCGTACAGTACGTACTTAGATTTCTCAATGCTTCACCTAACGTTTAATTCGTCCTGTGCTTTTTTTCAGGAATCTTCTCATTACGTATTTTCGTGATATATTTCTCTAATGATTTATTGTAAAATGGCCATGAGATAACTTTTGTTGTTGAACCGGGCAGTTTTTAAATCTTATAGGCGGTATCTTGGAGCATTATATATCCCAGTTTGTGTATGAATTCCTAGATTCATACTTCAGTAAACCAGAATCATAGGGTTTTGGTTTCAATTGATAAAACGCTTCGGTGATATATGCTAGTAGAGTATACTATGGAGTTTAGTTATTTTTGCTGTCTTTTAAAGGTTCAGTCAAAGTCCTCGTAATGACCGCCGTCGGTTCTGGCATATACGCAGACAACATACAAAACAGAGGCAGTTGCCATAGTAACGCAATATTTTTGTACAGTTGTGCACAGAAAGACAACTTCAAAATAGTTTTAACTAGTAAATTGGGGGGAACAATTTTAAATTTCTTCGGACTTGGACAGTAATAAAAAGAGACATTTGAAAAAAAAGGCATTTGAAGAAAAAAAGAGACATTATACGCAAGGAGTTGGTTTGACTGTTCTTTGGAATGCTCGACCTCCCAGAAGGCCCTTGCAGGTAATCACGCCCAAGTCCTGTTTGTCTTTTCACTTACTAGGCATATTTTCTCTGGCTCAATACCTGTAGAGCATGCCGTAGTCTACTGTAACTATACTAAATCCTTTACGCATATCATCAATAACTAATAAAATAAGGTAACCCTCTCCAACATCTGCCTAGACTTTTATTCCTCAAGTCTCGCTGTGATTTTGAGTCAACTTTGAAAGCTGAGATGGCTAGTTGTTTTCAGCCAAGATATTTTCGTTCTCAATGTGAACCGGGCTGTAGCCAGCGCGACTTGGAATCTAGAAACACACACCGCATGGGTACGTGCATATATACAGTGCGAACGATTCTAACCTGACATTCAGTTCCTACATTGCAATTATCAGAAACAGGTCGATCCAGTCGGGTCGGATCTATGACACGGAATTCGCTAAACATTTGTGTTATTCTCGTTTTATCTCCATCTAAGTCCACACAAACGTTAGACTTCCTTAAAATGCACCGTAGACTACCAAAATACGCTAGATACCATGATTCAGCTACCAGTAGAGCTCATTAACCTTACTCAGATTTCACATTTTTAGTAGATCAAAATTTCACGACGATTTTCCTCTGAAATCTATAGTCTACTATATAAACCTCATTTTTTCCCTTTCAATCGAGAGGCCTGTTTCTTCCAAATCATTCTCTTTTCAACTTTAATAACCTTCTCTGCCGGTACCTGTCTCAAAAATGATTTTTGCGTCGTCTATTCCATCAATGAAAAGTTCCGTCGCTTGCTTAGGTAGCCCCGTAAGTTCATATATGTCTACCTTTTTTTCCTAATAATCTAGACTAATTGTTTTGTTAAGAACCAGTTGCAAAAATTCTCTGCTGCAGCTTTAGCTGCTACTGGCGGCCCTGTCAAATCCAACCTTTTGGCCTGGATAGGGTCCGTGGCTGGCGTTTCGGCAATACACCGCCTATTATTACTCTACCGGTACCTCGTCCAAGATTGCTCTTGAGACCAAGGCTCTTAAGGGTGACGGTCAATGGACTGAATTCAAGGTAAGTTTGCATTTCAATCGCAATTCGCAATTTGCGTGGTTGCTAACCGGACTCGCATAGCTCACCAAAATTGATACTCTCACCCACGACGTAAGTTTGCTACACCCTTCTAATTAAAACAACTTGTTACCGACGCCGATTTATACTAAATTTTTTTAGACTAAAGAGTTTACCTTTGAGCTTCCGAAAGATACCGTCCTTGAGTCTCACGTATACCTCTTGCCTGCACGCAAAGTTTGAAACCCCCCGACGGAGAAACTATCCTAAGACCTTACACTCCCGTCTCCGACTTTGAAGAGACAGGGAGCTTCAAGCTCATCATCGAAAAGTATATGCCACTGGAAAGTTCGGCAACCACATTTTTGGCTTGTCCCCAAATGATACGGTCTCATTTAGAGGGCCTGGCCCCAAGTACCCCTGGGAGGCCAACAAGCACAAGGAAATTGGTCTTATTGGAGGTAGATCCGGTATCACTCCTCTATATAACCACTGATTTACGGAATTGCAAAAAATCCAGAGGACAAGACTATAGTTAACCTCTTTTATGGTAGCCAAACTGTGCGAGATATTTTGCCGGAGAAGGGGCTCCGCGAAATTGCCAAAAACAATCCGGACCAATTCAAATTTCACCTCATTATGGATATGCCTAGTTCTACCTGGGACGGAAGGACTGGCTACGTTTTAGAGGAATATATTGAAAAGAATATGTTTGGGCCCGATGCCGATAATATTCATGTCTTTGTATGTGGACCCCCCAGCTCTGACCAAGGCTGTTTGTGGTGGAAAGGCTTCTCCCATGGACCAAGGTGAACTCACTGGCTTTATCAAAGAGCTTGGATTCACTAAGGACCAGGTGTATAAATTTTAACTGGATACTGATATACTGTACTAGCATTATTTTTAACTAGCATTGGTTTATTAAGAAATATGACATAAATTGGACGAAGATATTTTATTACGGTATTTTCAAGATCTTGTGCACCCTGTAATGGACGTGAGTGGCGCTGGGCACTCAATCTCCACAAAAGATACAGATGGATTATCAGCGCCATCCAGGAAATCCCATCTCCAGTCGCATCCAGACTGCAGCTGTGATGGTAACTCACTGCACTCAGTCTCACTTGAAACTCCACCGTATTGTGAGCCCCAGCCAGTGCTTGATGCATCCCACTGAGACGAGCATCCCTCTGTAAAGATTCCCACACCACCACCGGGAATGGCGATATCAAATTGATTTGTCGACAGGTCCGATCCCGTATTAGTCAATTGCACCACCATTTGCTTTCCAGAAGCGGCACCGCTGTTGAACGACAAGAGCATACACGTGCAACATTCTTGCGACTCACCGTAACCAACAATAGATGCGGCAGCAAAGCCATATGCCAACGTAGAGTTGATTGCAAAAGGCTGCTGGTTATTGCACATGTAGGCATCGCCCCCAACACAACCCGATTGTTCGTTTACACCAGCGACGGTGACACCATCCGCTAAGCAGGCAGCGACGGGAGATGATACGTCTGCTTTACCGGACCACGAGCAGGAAGGCTTGCAACAGTCCCAATAACGAGTTGTGACACCTGTACCTGACGTGCCACCAGGTAGCAATGTGAATTCAATGCTAGACGAGGACGACGATGGAAGCGACGAGGAGGAAGTAGAAGTGGAGGATGTGGATGAAGATGAGGATGAAGAAGAGGATGAACTAGACAAAGAAGAAGAGGAAAAGGAAGATGTGCTGGTGTAGGAGGTTATCAAACTGGAGGACAAAGTGCTGGAGATTTTAGTTGAAGCGACAGTCGAAGAGTTTGAGAAATGCGGAACCGATGAAAAAGTAGAGGACGAAGTACCCAAGGCCGAAGTACTACTTGAGAAAGTGGTAGCCGAAGTACTTCCCTGATTATTTGCAGATCCAGTTCCCGATAAGACACCAGGAAGAGCTTCACATTGTGAGTAATAAGAATCGCTGTAAACACATTCGGTTCCTTCTTGACAGCATGTTGCGCCGGTGAATCCCTGACCACCACATTGTGCGTAGATACTTTGGCAGCTACCAGTGTTGACAGTGGGAATGCATTGCGAGTAGTAGTTTGAGCTGAAAATGCAAGTTGAGCCGAGAGAGCAGCAATTGGGTCCAGTCCAGGACACTCCTCCACATTGGCCATACCAAAATGCACAGGAAGACCCGGTTGAAATGGGGGATGTCGAACTAGAAGTTAAAGTTGAGGTAGAGGTGGAGGTGGAACTTGAAGTGGACGTAGAAGTAGAAGTAGAGCTGGAGGTCGAAGTAGAAGTGGAGATTGCAGTTGTTGAAGTTGTAGTGCCAGGAACAGAGCCAGGAATACATTGCGAATACCATTGATTCTGAAAGGAACAATAAGACCCTGTTGTACAACAATCAGGGCCCGACCATCCTACACCACCACACTGGCCCCACAACGCAACACACGTCTTTACATCTGGATCAGCACCCGGCACACACTGTGAATACCATTGACTAGAGTAAGAACAGTATGAACCTGCTGCACAACACGTAGACCCAGACCAACTGATGCCACCGCATTGTCCATATACAGAAGCACAAGACGTCGCAGCGGAGACTGATGATCCAGCGGGATGCAAGGCAAGTAGAAGCACGAGAGAGGCAAACCGTAAGGGTATCATTTTAAATAAATTTCTCTACTTGCAATGGTTTCTTTGAAATGAGAAAAGTCTTGTGAGTATTGAAGATAGGATGGAGATATCGTGGGATTTGACTGAAATATATAGTCAGGAAGAGCGCAACCTGCTCAATGTAGGTATTTGCAATAAGCGGCATACATCGAGACGAAACAGAGTAAAAAGGCATCACATAGGATATGATAGGAACTGGAATGCGGACTGCAAACAGGTCTGGCCTGATGGATGACTCGATGGGGATTTGGAGAGCTCTAGGCCGGAGGAAACAACGCGTGAAGGAGGTCCTAGAGCTCGACAATGTCAAGTACAGTACAAAGAAAATAATTATATTGAATTGTACTATACACTAGCTAGTATTGTGGTTGCACGTGTGTCAACAGCTTGACTGAAGTACAACGCACATGTTGGTAAAAATTCAATTGATTTAAGGTCTTTGTTGGCCAAATCAAGGTGGTTGCTGGCGAATTGTCCGAGTGACCGATATGGAAAGAATTCTATATCAAGCTGAATTACAAACAGGGCGTAATCTTGAATCAGACTAAATTTAACACTATATCTAGTCTAACTCATGAGGTCGGTCTATTGTGGGATGTAATGACAGGCCAAGTACTGTAGAGTCTGTGTAGACATATATATACCGGTACACAAACTTTTCTCGACGTCAACACCTGAAAATAAACCCGTTGACCGTTGAGACTTGAAGGTTTATCAGCATTCAGTGCTATTCATGTAGTCTAAAATTTGTAGCCAATGAGAAACGAAATTCAAACAATGTCATGCAATATTGCAAGAACCTCGCATAACAAACGGATACAATAGACTACATTGAACACAATGAATACATGCATATGCGCTTTTATATTTGCATGGTAGGTCCTAGGGACCTAGACTATGCCACTATGCCACTATGGTACTAGCCAGTCTAGACGTCTAGCTATTGGCCGGCTCAAATGATATATTTCTGATAGGCAGTGATAGTTACCTTAGCTGAGCGATATATCTGCTGTCAACTTTGATAAACATTTGCACTAGCCACTGCCTGCAGCCGAGAGTCATTCAATTTCAGGGCCACTTTCAAGCGCGAACGTTAGACTACGTACGTGCCTCTACGTGGAGAGTTTGAGAACGGACATTGCTACGTACAGGTAGACTATATAGCTAGCAGGAGAGAGAACGCACTATGATCTAACTTTTTGCAACGTCAGAGGAACGAGAAATCCGGCCTATTAACTCAAGACGAGATCGATACAAAGGGAAAATGCACGAGTACAACATGTTGCCAAGGTTTTAAACATGTGCACATAGTCGTATCACCAGGAGGTCTCATTCACTCAAAGTTTGAAAGGGAGTTGGACAAGCTAAGGTCCGAGATGATAGACTAGAATTTAATGTTATCACTAGTTTTCAGTATAGTGGGTTTATATTTATTTGATCGGTGAAAATATCAACTTCTCCTTCCTCACTAGAGCTCTCAAATTGAGTCTCAATGTAGACTATTGTATATGGTTCTTGCCACGCTAGCTAGCTTGGTGTTCATAAAGTGCAATCTAGCAGGCCCAGTATCTCGCCAAGCAAAATACAAGGATTTGACTAGCCACAAACTTAGTACTGTACTGGTCTAGTTTACAGTAGTAGTCTATCCGTTGTAGGCTCTTGTAGGCTAGGTCGGCCCTAGTCGATCGACTTGATCAAGTTAGAGACGCGCGCGTACGAAAACGGAGGTCAACTCGCGGTTTTAAAAAGTTTGTCTTGAATTTCGTTTTTGTTTTCGTTTTCATTTTCGGTTTTGATCTTAGACTAAAATTTTAATCTTTGACTTTTAATCTTTGACTTTTAATTTCAATCTTCAATCTTTGACCCTTTCAAAACCTCTATAGCAAGCTATCAATTGTTAACAGACTCTTGATGGCTAGTCTAGTCCATAGCTATGTATACCGCTTCTTACCTTTTCAGTTGCGTTTATCGGCGGTTAATGTATCTAGGTTAGTCGCAAGACCGATGTACATATTCGAGATTTAGTACGTACGTAGTCTATTAGAACTCGTTCCACAGCTACCTATAGGTTGAAAGATCGCGAGCTAGTAGAGAACTTAATGAGAAACTCTTTGGGCATTACAAATAACAACTGGCATGGAGCCGACTTATATAGACATGGGCTATCTCTATGTTCTAACTTCTAAGGCTTTCAACTTGCCATTAGTTGTAGGCAGGTAACAATTGTTTAAATCTGCCTTTAACTTAAGTATATACACCCATAGTCAGCTTAGACTCCTATGGACCAGAGCTCGAGATCTACTAAACTAGTTATACGGTAACCATATCCCATATCCCATACCAGCGCTTTCAATTTCTGGGTTAGGCCCGGTCGGATGTCCAGGTCCGCTAGCTATACCGGTAGGCAATTATATAGACTAGTCTATTTGCTTTGATGCGTCGCGAATCAGTTTTGCTCTGGACATGCATGCAATATATTGACGTGAATTGGACTCGTCGGGGACACGTATACGTCCTACCAGTAGACGGTCCTACGGTACAGGTCGGGGCTACAAAGTTACTACAGTACGATACAACAAATACGTAACGTTGATGGGTAGATACTCGACAATGACTCGACACTAAGATTATCGCGTTAAGAAATTTAAACGTTTCGAAAATAAATCATGTAAACTACGTAGAGTCGTAGACTATGGTAGTCCAGCGCTGACATCGATATTACTCTTGCCTGATTAATGCGATGTACCAGGGACTGGACCCTTCTTATTTACGGTAGTCTAAGACTTCAAGTCATGCATTAAAACAAGGATCGATTTAATTAAGATCGTGATATATACCGGTGTTTACCGGTATATCGTTTCCGCCGCTTATATCACTGGACTATGGTTACAGCACTTCAGTACTACGTAAATGCAAAGTTAACAACTGGGAGAAATACCTACCCAAATGGGTCAATCTCTGTCTCTACCCGCTGTCTAGTAGCGTGTAGCTAGCCTAGTCTAGTGACTCTAGTCTAATTGTTTTATTTCATTGAATTAATGTGCAATCATTGAATGCGCAATCATTGAAATGTGCAATTGATGTGCATGTAGCTAGCTCGTATGACTGCAGTGGAAATCTTCGAATGTAATTCAATCTTAAGCTCGATCGTTAAGACAGCACACAGCCTATAATAAACAAATTCATCGTTTTTCAGAAATTAATTTTAATTTTAAAATCCTGCGGCCGGCAAGGGGATTTCTTTGACCTACGTACCGGCGACGTCGGCGCGCTGCTCGGCTAAGGATAGCCAAGATTGTTTGCGGTTGGTTGATTGATTGACTTACATGAATCTAGCTACCAATTCCAGTCTTGTAAAATTAATCTGTAAGTTTTTGCCTAAGAACTCGAGTCCTAGCGCTACCGAGCGCTTCAGCGAGGTACGTGCCCAGTCCAGATTCAAGTTTAGAGATTACAGACGGATATTAAAGAACAGAATAAATATATATTAAAACAGCTGTGTATAACGGCAATGCTGCACCATATACCTGAACACATTGCAAGATAAAAATAAAACAGCAACAGAGAAAAACAAATCCCTGTAGGAGAACAAAAGAGTAAAAGAGTAAAAAAATCCACAAATAAAAGAATCCAGAAATTTAACCAAAAGGAAAAGGGAAAAGGAATGAATGAACAAAAAGAACAAAAACAGAAAGAGTAAAAACAAAAGAACAAAAAGAACAAAAACGATAAGACCCGAAATTCAAATGCCCCATTTTCGTATAGCCTCTTTGATCAGAGATCGACCCATAACCATGTTCCCATCGATATGTCGGTCGTTGTTTTTGTGTGCATATGATGAAGGCGAATGATCAGTTACTATACTCATTAACCTTTCCTCGGAGCCAAAAGTTGGCATCCACTAGCTCCTTCATCTTGAGCCACACCTCAGCCAGCACCTCTTCACAGCCAATCAGCAAATTAAGCTTCTCCCCAACACTGTCGATCGATCCGTACAGCCCAAGCACGCTGCTTCCAATAAACGGGGGCGTGTTGGCTGTTGACGATACCCCGTTATTGCTCATTATCGTGCTATTTGAACTCAAGCTACTTGACCGCGTACTGCTGTCTCCGCTGCCATGCGTCGCTGCATTACTACCACCCTCGGCGGTGTTGCTGCTACTACTAATGAATGCGTTGCCAAAAGATATCGACAACGACGCGGCAGACTCCGTAGTCGCCATTAAAGGAAACGCCAACGACTCATTGGGATTTTCGCTCATTACTGGACGTCCCAGCTTTTGCGCAACAGACTGTAATACAAGCTCTGACGCAAGGAATGGAATGGCGAGATCGAGCAAAAATCCCGTCACAGGAGACATGTGCCTCCAAAACTTGAGATTTTTTTGGCTATATTCTGTTCCATACCGGGCTATTACGGGCTGTCGAATGTCGTACGATTCAAGCCGTGGCGATGATGGCGAGCTAGACACTGAGCTTGGACTAAGGAGCTGCTTTAATGCGCTGGTATCACCTATAAGTGCACAGATGCAGTGCGCCGCCCACTGACATATTCGATAGCTGCGAGACGCTTCATCGTCTACCTGATCCCGTTGCGCCGTAAGTAGCTGCTGTACATACTTTGGGTCTCGTAGAACATAGCAATTCGTAGGGTCAATCCGTTCGTTTGCGGGAGTGTCTACCATTGGTTCAAGATTGGACGACCGCCAGAAGACAGAAAAAGGGCTGGCCTTGTTCTTATGAAGAAGTAGCGTGGCCCCATATAGTGCTTCGTGCGCCATGAGGTACCCCTGACCCTGGGCCTTTGATCCGGTTACAGGAGGCACTTTTTTGTATAGCATCTTTAGTCGCTCCTCCAGAGCACTGAGTACCGCGGGCGACATGGAGACCCCATGCTTAAAAACTAGGGCCAACAGGTTGACACACACAATGTGCATGGAAGAACCGGTGTACAACCCCTGTTCAGAGCCCGCGTTACCGGATGTTTGCCCTGCTGTTTCGTCCAACAGAGTAGCATCCAAGTCGCTCCAAAACGGCCGCTTGAAATCCCATCCTTCTAATTCATTTTCATAGAGAGCGTCGCTAAGTGGCAGACACATATCACCATTAAAGGCAGGGATCATGTTGGGGTCGTTAAAGAATAATGCAATTTGCACTCTGAACTTCCATACTTCCCACACAGTGCGAATCACACTCTCTCGGTGAAGCAACTGCTGAGTGCTGAATCCTTGCAAAAGTTTCTTGTTGTTCATGTTTGAGATTTCCGCAGTCCTTGAAAACCGCTTGTCCATATTGTTCCAGCAACAAAGCTGATACGCTTCATCAGCAAAATCGGCGCTTCTCTGGAGGTTGTTATCGGCACCCATGGCCATTCCAACTAGCAACAGTGCTTTGATTAGTGGAGTCGTAAACATGCATTGACGATGCTTTTGAAATAGGTCGACCCAATAGACGGGATCTTTATGATAATCTTGGAGATCTACAGTTTTGCATCTATCAGGATGACTGGTCACAAACCGGCACGCAACAGCAAACATTGCATGTAGAAGGGCGGCATCCGCCTTGAACGAAACGTACCGCATAACTGATTTTTTTGGAAGCAGGAAGCAGTGATTTGGATGAAAGTATTCATAGTACAAATCCACATAAAACATGACAATTTCAACAGACGGTAAGTCATAACACCTCTTGGCTTCATCAATTTCACTCCAGGGCAAGTGCGGCTTGTCAGTCATCTCTTCACCTGTAGAATGCTTGAGCGCGTCAATTTGGCGCTGAAGGCTATTAATGTTCTTTTGCATTTGATCAATGATGACGTCGCGGGAGTAGGCCTCGGGACTCTCAAGTTTGAACCGTTTGTGTAGATTCTCATCCATTGTGAATTGAGAGATTGATGTGGCTGAACTATAGTTCATTTCATGCATGTCTCGCGAGGGTTTGGGCAGCGTGGGGGGATATTCCACGGGAGGGTGTGGGGGTACATAGTACGGGTGCGAAGGTATAGCCGGAGCCGAACTAATATGTAGTGGTGCTGGTGTCGCTGAAGGAATCACCGAAGCCGACGTAGATAACCGGGCATGTCTAGAGGGCTCAAAAGATGTGATAGCTGAGAACGAAGACGTGTGAGCTGGAGAACTGATGGCAGGGAAGGATGATTGAGGGGAAATTTTAGTGGACACGCCGCCCAACGCTGGTAAGGTTTCAGTACCGGAGCTGATAGTGCCAACAGTAGGAGCCGACAAGATACCCGAGGGGTTTGTGAAGATTCTGGCGTTGGACGGATTTTGTGGTAGAACGCAGCCGAGTGAAGAGCCGAGTGATGTGGAGGGTAGAGGAATAGAAGAAGCAGCAGCGCCGATAGAGAGTTGTGCTGGTTGGTGGTTGGCCTTTTTGCTTCTGTTTCTACGGCCACCTCTGTGGGATTTGACAAAGACACAGTCGAGCTTGAGCTGTTTACAGTTTCTGCATACCTGGATGCCATCGCACTTGATCTTGCGCTCTCTGCAGTTGAGACAGGCCCGGCGAGAGACGGTGCGTACTGGACGGGTGTTTGGAGTCAGAGCCTTTGTGGGGTTGAGCATCGTTGACGAGGCTGCTGCGTATGACATGTTGTAATTTGTGTAATTTTTTTTGTTTGTAATTTTTTAATTATTTTGAGCGAGCTCTCTACAAGGTTCAGTCAATCCCCGATGGCGGCGCGGAGGTGTGTTTAAAGAGAGAAATTCAGCACGGGTCAAGAGAGGGTCAGTGAAGGGAGCGTGGTGAGTGTGACGGAGCAGTTGACGCAGATTTTGGGCGTGAGGAAAAGATGGAGATGGAAACGAGCAGCAGCAGCAGTGGAATATATGAAGGAGAGAGAGGCCCCAGAGCAAAAGCCGATGGAAGTGCACTCAAAGATAATGGGTTATAGTGAGTTTCTGGAGAAGGATTTAACTAGGGAATCTGGACTTCCGGTATATAATTATAAGCCATAATAAATTGACCTGAAATCTCCACGGAAATCATTATCCAGGAAAACATCACTATAAAGCCTACTTTGCATGCACCAAGAAGAAAACATGGAGCAAATTTAAAAAGCAAAAAATTAAAGTTCAGAATGAGGCAGAGAAGGAAAAAATACGAGGTCGCCGACGTCTCGGAGACTCGGAGACAGAGACTGAGATCTGACCAGAGCACGCATATGAGCACATTGCAATAGACTCCATGTCAAGAATCTATGGGGTAGTGACTGGTAGTCTACGCGGTCGGCTGTCTGTGTTAAATTAATTCGTATTGTCAATTGCGTGGGCTACTACCCGATCATATTTATCTTATGCTATGGCCCATGGCCAATTGATGGCTAATGCCGGTTGGGTCGTTTAGCCTCTTTTTAGAGTCCTCATTAGACTACTGGATAGTCTAGCAGCTCTGGCTTGGCAGCTGTAATGTCTGTCATTCGCTGCTAGCTAGACTACGTATCGATCTAATTAACAGAGAGCTCCCGGGTCCATCTCTCGGGTCCATCTCTCGGGTCCATCTCTCGGGTCCATCTCTCGGATCCATCTCTCGGATCCATCTCTCGGATCCATGGTATACAATTATGTACACAGTCTCGACGGTAAGTACCGCACAGCTATAGCTATCGGCTACTGAGCATTGGAGCCTAATTTTAATGTCGCAAAATCTAAAGCGCCAATTGTTGTCTAGTTTTTGAGTTTTACTTTTTTTTCATTCGTATTCCGAACCATTCGAATCCTACGTACGTGCTTGCAAAATATTCCACTACGTAGACTATACTGCAGATAAGACGCTGGAACACCGGCCGGAGCTTAAGAACACACTTCAACACAGAACCCAGAACCCCGTCACGAATGCCGTAATATACTTTTATACGTGATGGGCCCTAATAATTTCCTAAAGGCGTTAATATAAACGTATAGACTAGTCAGGCATTTCCTAATGGGGAAATATTTTATTCTGCTCAAGATGCATGTAGTCCACGTCGTCTCTACGTCGCTCTACCGGTAGACTATAGGAGTGTAAGACCATCCGGCATCCCGACAGGTCGACTCTAGCAATTCAACGAATTCATCCGTCACGATCCGTGGATATCGTATGGCGGCAGGCGAACAAAGCACAGATAAAACCTCTTCCCTAGCTATATATGCTCACATGTATAGTCCACAAAAAACAATGTAGTAGCGGTCTAGTAATTAATGACTTAAGTCCAGCCACTTTCGACTTAAATCCATTCAGTTCCCGACATTGCGCTAGGGCTTTGAGGAAATCGGCGCCTTACCACAGCTTATCTGAAAGAGCAGGGCTTTACTTCGGCACAGTCTAACGAGGGCTAGCTAATTAGCTATCTTCTAACGTGGTTTTAGGTTCGTTATTTATAGCTCGGCGTTTTAAAACTGAATATTCTGATAATAATATTACATGTACCGTAGTACGTACAGTACAGCTGTAATTACAGTACATTGCAATATTTCTCGACCGGTGATTTATCGCCTAACAATGACTCGGCGAGTCGGCACTATTTTATTGCCGGCACGTTGCGTGTTGCAATATTATCATGCATGCATGTTCGTTCAATCTCAATTACGCTATAACTAACGCAATCATTTGTAATATGATTACATACGTAATTACATATATAATTACATGATCATAACTAATGACATGATCATTTGTAATTAGAGATTACGCTATCATACAGTTGCACACAAGTTGCAACAAAATAAAATAACTACATGCAAATTGCTACAAAGTCGCTCGTGATCACAGGAAATCGATCGCAAACAAAAGAGTCGACACATGAAATTGAACTAGACTAATTTCAATCCCAATTTCCTTCGCTACTAGTAATTAACACGAAATAACATTGAAAATCATAATTTTAAAAAAAAAAAACACATCAATAAAAAGAATAACCACCACCACCACCACCACAAACTTCCCCTTCTTCTTCTTCTTCCTCTTCTTCTTCTTCTCCACCATCTTTCTACCATCTTTTTTACCATCTTTTCACCGTCTTTTCACCATCTTTCTCATCCTTCTTTCTTTCATCTCTCTTTAATCCACGCTCCCTTGTTTTATTCCAACTTGCACCTCAAAGTTTCTCACTCCTTTTGGACCCTGTGTCTCAATTCATCGATCCAATCCAGTCCAGTCCAATTCATTAAAGCGAACCAATTCAATCCTTCACTCTAAAATGCAGCAACAGTCGTCCAACCGCGGGCGTGCTGGTCGCAACCTCCACATCGCCCACAGACGTTCTCCTTCTGAACTCACTCCCCTGATGGGTATGTTACTGTCGCTTTCTGTATATATCTTCCACTAACCCTATAGTTGAACAATTGGCTCTGCAACAGCAAATTGAAATGCTCCAAGCCCAGCAACAGCAAATGCTAGCTCAGCATCACCAATTTGCCCAAGCTGGTTTAATCCCAGGTCAGACATCCCTGCTTCCCCAAGGTCAGGGTCTCTTGGCTGCTCCTCAGCTTCAACCATCTTTTATAGCCCCTAATCCCGCATATGGTCAGTACCAAACTAGCCACAGACGGGTCCAGTCTTCCTATGTTGCCGGTCAGAGCTCCCCGGGTCATGCTAGACGCCACTCTCTCGCAATTTCTGAAGCAAAAAAGAAGGCTGCATTGGCCCAAGCAAAGCGAACCGGTGTTGAGGAGTCACCTACTACGTCTGCTCCCTCTGACGAAGGTAGTCCCTCCGGCAACAGCCCCAATGTAAGCTCTGGCTCTGGCTCTGGCTCTTTTAAGTTCCCGTCGTCACCGGACGGGCCTACAATTGAGGTTCAATCGCCCCCTAGAGCACATGGCCGATCCCAAAGCATGCAGCAGTATAACTCTGGTAACAACAAGTTTCTCAACAAGTCACCCCAGCGTTTTCAGTTCCCTGACCAGCAGCAACAGCAGTTACAACAACAACAACAGCTACAACAGCAGCAACAACAACAGCAGCAGCAACAGCAACAACATCAAAGATCTAGCTCTAGAAACTTTGATGGCAATTGGCGTCAGCCACAGCAGCAGCAGCAGCAGCAGCAGCAGCAGCAGCAGCAACAGCAGCAGCAACAGGAATTCCTGGCTTCTCCATTCACTCCTGGCCATCGTTCTAAAGGCTCATTCAACAACAGTTCCGTGTCCTCCATTCAAGCGTTTGGCATGCCTCCAAACCAGTACAATAATCAACAACAGCGCAAGTCTTTGTTTGCCCCTTACCTTCCCCAAGCTTCTCTCCCCGCTTTGCTCGCCGAGGGTAGACTTGTAGCTGGTTTACTGAGGGTCAATAAAAAGAACCGTTCCGACGCGTACGTATCTACTGACGGACTTCTTGATGCCGATATTTTTATTTGTGGCTCCAAAGACAGAAACAGAGCATTAGAAGGCGATTTGGTAGCCGTTGAATTGCTCGAGGTGGACGAGGTTTGGACTTCCAAAAAAGAAAAGGAAGAAAAGAAAAAACGCAAGGACGCTACTGTAAACTCTGTAGAAGACAACCGTCCTTCTGCAGGTGGTATTCGTCGTCGTGGTTCTCTTAAACAGCGCCCTACTCAGAAGAAGAACGACGATGTAGAAGTTGAAGGCCAGTCACTTTTGCTTGTCGAAGAAGAAGCACTGAGTGACGAGGTCAAGCCATTGTACGCTGGCCACGTGGTTGCCGTCATTGACCGTGTTTCCAGTCAAACATTTAGTGGAACTCTTGGTCTTTTGCGTCCCTCTTCCCAAGCAACCAAAGACAAACAAGACGCTGAACGCAAGGACAAGGTTGAACGTCCTCACAATGACAAGCCCAAGATTGTCTGGTTCAAACCTACTGACAAGCGTGTACCCTTGATTGCGATTCCTACTGAGCAAGCACCTAAGGACTTTGTGGATAACCATGAAAAGTATCAAGACAAGATTTCTGTTGCTTCCATCAAGAGATGGCCCATCACATCCCTGCATCCATTTGGAACTCTTGTGGAGCAATTGGGTTCGGCCGGTAGCAAGGAAATTGAAATCGAGGCCATTTTACGCGACAATAACTTTGCAGCAGACGTGTTTTCTGAAACAGTGCTGTCCTCAATTCCAGAGGAAGTACCCGAAACCGAAGGCCGCCGCGCATTTCCGGCGGAGTATGTTATTGGGTTTTCGCCGAAGGACAATCTTGTAGAAGAAGCATTCCATGTCAAGCGAATTTCTGACGAAAAGGTTGAAATTGGTATTCACATTGTTGATGCTACCCAGTACATCAAAGAGAATTCCCCTCTTGACCGTGAGGCGCGCAAGAGAGGAACCTCTGTCTTTTTAAAGCAGCGCACTGTTAACATGTTTCCTGACGGGTTCAACAGTTTTGTTTCATTCCAAGCAGGCCGCAAGTCGCTAGCACTCAGTGTAGTTTTTGAGCTTGACCCGAAGACTTTTGAGATTTCCGATACCTGGGTTGGTGAGTCCGTCATTACCCCACGCAAGGTTCTTTCTTATTCTCTTGGTCAGAATGTTTTGGACGGCCAGCAACCCACAGGGGTCTCGCAGGCAGAGATTGACTACATCGTGACACTGCAGTTAGTTTCCAGCATGTTCCGTAAACAGCGCCTGGGTCTCAGCGACAAGGCCCAGCTTCCTGTATTGGCGCTGCTGAACTTTGTGGACGACGAAAATGTTCAAGTTAGCAACAACATTTTTGAGGGCAGCACTGTGCAGCAGCTGTTTGACGAGCTCAACATTAAGGTCAACACAGCTATTGCGCAAAAGTTGCTTGTGGCGCTGGAAGGAAAGGCGTTTCTACGCCGTCACGCTGACCCCATTTTGACAAAGATTGAGCAGTTTATTGAGTCAGTCAAGAATCTCAACATGACGATGGACACAACGTCGTCTGCCACAATCCAAAAGAGCATCTTGGAAACTACGGACCCTGTCATCCGAAAGGGTTTGGAGGCTCTTTTGTTCAAGTGCATGAACAGAGCCAAGTATTTTGTCGCAGGTAAACAAGATCCCGAAAACCAAGGTCACTACTTTTGGAACGTTCCTGCGTACACTCATTTTAACGCACCTCTCCGCCGTTACGCTGACTTGATTGTTCACCGTCAGTTGAAGGCAGTCATTTCTGGTACGGAGTACACTGAGGATATTGAGAATCTGACTGGCCTTGCAGATGTTCTCAATTTCAAGAAGGACAGCGCCTATATTGCCCAGTCACAGTCCATGCACCTAAGCATCTGTGACGATATTTCACGCCGCTCTGCGGCTACGGGGCAACTCATCCTTGACTCGATTGTTATCCAGGTCTACGAGAGTGCTTTCGATGTGCTTGTTCCCGAGTACGGTATTGAGAAACGTGTTCATGGAGATCAACTTCCTCTTCGCAAGGCTGAGTTCGAAAAGGAAGGCCGCAAGCTTGAGCTATACTGGGAGGGTGGTGTTGATTCTGCTACTTTTGTCCCTGATGACGAAAAGGCAGCTCCTGCCCCAGTGAAGGCTTCTGCCCTTCTCGCGCCTCTTCGCAGAGGACGTGTTCGGGCGTCTAGTGCTGCCAGTGCTCTTGCACAGGAAAACTCTACGTTGTTAGAGCAGGTATCACAATTGGCACTCAATACTGACAAGCCCGCCACACCTGAGACATACTCTGACTCGCAGAGTGTGCTTGCTCCATATCTTGAGAACGTTGTAACGCGTGTGGACAAGAATGGAGACCTAGTTCAAGAGATTCGGGTTCTGCAGCATGTTCCTGTTCTGTTGAGTGCGGAAGTGGGCAGCAGCGGTAGCGTGCCCTGCCTGATGGTGAAGGCCGTCAACCCCTTTACACAGTAAGGCACCACAGATTTTCACATTTCAAAAAACAAGACATTTAAAACCAAAAGCCCAAAAGAAGCAATCAAAAGACATGAGTACAAGAGGCTTGACTATTTATTATAATCATTTAATCTTTGACTCTTTTTAACACGGCATTAACCATTTATATTATCAGATATTTGTATAATCATAACTACTTGCGAGTGTGTTGACAGATGTAAGCTGGACTTCCTTACTGAAGTGTGTACTGTAGTCTATGAATTCACTGTATTGTTCTTAAGCCTTTGCCAAGACGTGCCATAAAGCTTGGCTTCTGCGTCGGTAAATTTAAACGTTAGCCGTCACGAATATCTATGATTTGTTTTTAGTTTTTTGTAATTTCAATTCGTTTATTTTCAACATTACCACCAAACGCCCTTCCTTAAAGCACTCAACGAGGCCACCTTCCCTACATTCACCCGCACCTGTCTTGGCTTCCTACAGTCATGGCAAACATCTGGCGAAATGCGGTTCCTACTATCACTTCTCTCACAGATGCCTCAGCCGCAATACCTGCAACTATAACCGGCACTTCCTCACCTTGCTCAAAGTATTTCGTGCCAGCAGGAACCCTGGTATACTATGACATGGAGAAGTCGCAGTTTGTAACTGTCATTATTTCGTCTTCTGGCGCGTACCTCCCGGATTGTGTGGATAGCGAGTACGGACAAAGTTTGGCGGAGTCAATGTATGTGACGGACTCGGACGACGTTACAAGCGACGTAATTCCGTCTTCAGACGTGTTTTTTGGAAGCGTTATTCCTATGGCTTATGCCATCTCGGTAGCAACGATCGTGGCATGGCTTCTGCTTATCCTTTTATTTATTGCAAAGAAAAAACGGCCGTGGTTTCAGAAATTGATGGCTCTTATGGTGGCACTCTCCCTCTCTGTGATATTGTCCAACACAACCAATATACTCGAAGAACAGTACGACGAAGGATACTTGGACGCGGTTGAACTGCGGCATGAGATATTTGGGAGCGTCACTTTTCGGGTCTTGCAAGTTATTTGCTTGATTCTCATTTGGATTGCTCATCTCCAAGTGCTTGTTCGCTTATTTGAGCGACCCCAGGACCGCGTGTTGATAAAATACGGCGGCGGCGTGCTAGTTTGTTGTGGCACGGTGATGTGGTGTTTAGTGTACTTTCTAGTTCCTTTCCACATGTCGAACCATGCACTTAGCAAAGCCGTGCCCGTGCTTGCTTATTTCATTCAGATTGTGATTGAGACAACTTACGCCGGGCTGGTTATTGTTTACTCGTTTCGCAAGCGACGGTTCGCCTACCATACTCAGACGCTGGTTACCGCTTCCGTTTCCTTGATCGCCGTAATAACTCCGCTGGCCTTTTTCATATTGGATTTGGCCGCTAATTCTTGGATAGTGGGATGGTCAGAATTTGTGCGCTGGGTTAGTGATGCTGCCGCAAATATTGTGGTTTGGGAGTGGATTGATATTGTGGAGACCCTGCAAAAGGAGCAGCAGAAATTGGGTGTGCTTGGTCGCCAGATCTATGAAGGAGACGCTGGTGAAATGAAGTTTTATCGTGCGGAAAAGCTCTCGAATGTGGCACCAGTGACCGGGCCACCAACCGACCCACGGCCAACCAACCTGGAGCTAGCACCCAGCCACACTTCATCTCACAGATCTAACACATCTGATAGACCTGCTGCCAAGCTATCAAACCACATGGTTCTTAGATACAACGCTCGATCGATACTTCCATTTTTCAGGTTTAAGAACGATGCCTGCGTTGTCTTCAGATCTTCATCTGCCAACACTGCTTCCACCGTCTACGGCACACTTGCCAACCACTCTCGACCACCTACTATGGACCCCAATAACATGGAATCAACTTTGACAACTCCGACACCTCCTCTTAACGCTATAATTACTCAGCAACACCCTGAACAGTCCTCAGATTCACATACGCACTCGACGTCAAACGTACAGGCATCTCCGCCCTCGCCTTTACCTTCAATATCATTTCTTCATCCTCCATTACTATCGACATCAGCTCCTCCCCTTCCCTCACTTTCATCTGCATTAATACCTACTTCTTCAGTTCATCATCCGTCCCTTTCAACGCCAATCCCGCCATCTTCATTACTTTCCTCGCCTACTTCGCCATATACGCCTTCTTCACCTCTTTCCGATCAGTTGCTGCCGGTAACAACAGAAACAGCCCAGCCATCTAGTAGTACACAGGGCCCACCAGTATCTACAACTATGCCAACACCCGTAGTGAAGTCATCATCAATAGCAATTACTAAAATAGTACCTAAGATCGTACAAAAGATGACACCAAAATCGCAAACACCACCGTCACCTCCATCAGTGGTTCGGCACATGCACCCGCTACGTCGCGGAACTCGACGCAATTCCGGTAGCATCACACCAAATAACGGTGCGCGTGGCAGTAGTAGTAATAGTAGCACAGTTGGAGCGGCAGGACCGACAGTCGCGGAGAGTTTGGGTGCTTTATTTCTGTCTGACATCAGAGAAAATGAACTCACCAATGGACATGCCAATCAACATGCCAATCAACATGCCAATGGGAACGATCATGATGATGATGATGATGACAATGAGAATGACGAATACGAAGATGACGACTATAACATTATATATTCTGACGGATTCAATTTACAAGTGCAAGCCGAACCTATGACCCGAGAACATACGCGGTTGCTACTAAACGGAGAGGCTAATACGGAACTGAATGCCAATGGACAGCATCCTCCGCCATCATTTGAACCGCTCCCAGGATTTACAAATGCCGACTACTGGGATGAAAAGAGATGAAATAATATTTCTAAACTTTCAAATATGTACAAATTTTTTTTTTATCGTTTACTTGAAATCATATCTATATCGATATATATACAGTACTGTATATACTAAAATTCACTAGTACACATACCTTAATTCCCTGGCAGCGATGACCTATTGCCATTAGCTCCGTCTGGGGCAAGTTCAGGTGCGGTCGGATGGTCTATAAGTGAAGCATGAGGGAGCGAGTTCTTCGGGAGCAAATCGTCTGCGTACTTGTACTTGTCACCATGAGCAGCCGCAGCTGCAATACGAGCAGGTTTCGACCTTTCCATTTTGCGGCGCCACAGTATCTCAGCCGGATCCTGATCCGGTTCAGTCCATTCAAATCCCTCTCCACCGCGAGCCCAATACTCCTTCATAAGCGTCTCCTGCTCATACTCAATTGACACCATTTTGCGGGCCTCCAACAATTTGCGAACCCTGAAACTGCACTCATCCTGATTTTCGGGCAACGCGCGGTCCACTGCAGCAATCAACGACGCCATTTTCATTTCCTGCGCATGCGAGTACCAATAAGTAGTCGGTGTACCAGGCAGCCATTTCAGGACCTCGCCGGATCCCGAAACGCGGCCAGCGAAGGCGAGGCCGCTTAAAACGGTCATGTTGCCGATATAGGCGCTGACCATTGCTAGTACCCCGAGGGTGGATGGCCAGACTCCCACGAGACCGGATTTCAGCAGAAAGTGGACTGCGCCCAGTGTGCTTCCCGTACCAAGGGCCCAGCGCCGGCCGTATTTCCACCACAGCCGTTTCACGTGGCGGAGGTAACCGGGGGCAGCTGCGGTGAGGTCGAGTATGGTGAATGCTTCGTCGAGGTGGCCGTTATAGACTGCGTGCCGAAATGGGATGAGCCCGATGGCGAGGGGGACGAAGTTTCGGTGCCCTTTTGAGTACGTTGATCCGTAAGCCTGCAGGACTTTGATTGCGGCAAGGGTGGCCGCGCTGTCCTCGGTGGATGATGATGTGGAGCTGGCGTTGACATTTTCGAGAAGGAATTGCTGGACAGTATCTCGCGTCAATGTTTTACAAACGGCGGGGTATTTCAAGACCTCACCAATGAGTTCCAAGCGCAATGCTTTTGTTTCTGTATCCGAGAGCGGTTGTTGATGGTTCAGTTGGTCGGCACCAGAACTTGCCGTCAAATGAGGCGAGATACAAGCGAGGAGGGCACTGAGAGTCGATTCCGGTGTGAGAGTCGAAATGGGATCAGTTGATTCATTTGATTCAGCAGTAGTAGTAGTAGTAGTAGTAGTAGACTCTTCGGGGTGGTGCAAGTGTTTTGCGATACGGGCCTTTAAAAGTATTGGAGAGAACGGGGCAGCCTGAAAATCGATAACTTGAGGAGGAGGAGGAGGGGTGGCTGTTGAAGCTGTGGTAGTAGATGAAAATCTCCAGCAATGTTGCTGGGGACGGCCAAGGCCTTTCAGTGCTGTGCGTGCTGAGCGTGACAGCATTTGATTTTGGTGTTCTACGGGAAGAGAGGGGTTTTGAGTTGGTGATGTTGAAATTTGTGTGGGCGATACAAAAAAAGGTGTTGGAAAAAAAATATTTGTGATTTGTGATTGGGAGGAATCAATTGTCGGGCGTCGACTCTCTACTGGTAGTTAATGATATGGGGATTGATCCAGACTTGAGAGGGACTGAATATGAATATGAATTAACTGTGAGTTAAATGTGAATACGAATATGAAATAAATGCAAATACGAATTAGAATATGAATTAAAATATGAGTTGCATGGAAAGTGTCTATTTGTACTACAGGCAGCATAACGTTCATTAACCTAGAGCAAGAGTAGTAGAACAAGAGATAATTAGTTAACAGTATCGAGTAAGACCATGGTCTCTAGGCATAAACCAGTAATTACGTTTAAAGGAATTTCAATGAGCTTTACTCGTGTTTACTGGATTGCCTGAATTATTTACCGGTTGACAATAGTTGAACTTGTTAATTGCCTATTCCTCTCCTTCGTCATTATCAAAACATTTTACCATTTTTTTTTTTTGTACCGGTATATTGCCAAGTGGACCGATATCATTCTTATATATATATATATAACCTGTAAGGATCAATATAGAACAAGTTAATTTAATACGGCAACAATTTCTTATAAGAGTTAGAGAGTTATAAATGTAGTCATAAGTCAGACGGGCTTACCAGACAGTGGTCGTCTAAGTTAAAGGGACTTCTTGGCGAAGCAAGAAGGTTAAGATGATAAGTAGGTTGAAAGCAGAGGTTTGAAGGACTCTGCGATATGG
>JAJMKT010000234.1:0-33865 GCA_030563985.1 Geotrichum restrictum
CTCTAGTAATAACCTTCAGTCGAGATTCGACAAATTGTTGCTGTTGCAAAGCAAAGGATTTCATCTCCTTGTCCAAATTGTTGACTTTCTCTTCAAGCGTATCGTTCTTAGAATTTTCTACCAGCTCCCGTACTTCGTGTAAAGATTGTTTGTCGTCTCTTTGGTGCCTATCAATCGTATCCAGCTTTCTTTCCGTGTTAAAAAAATTGTTATGTCTCGATGTACTCAAAGACATTCATATATATTTTGTAATTGTATAAAATTTAGGCTCTCAGAAATTGCCTTGCTAGCTCAATCGGTAGAGCGTGTGACTCTTAAAGTGTCTTGGCAATTAAAGTCATCACAAGGTTGGGGGTTCGACCCCCCCGTAGGGCTCACTTTTTGGCCTCACTGTTACATTGATAATGTTATCTGAGTCCATCATTTTTTCAGGAAAACCGTTGATTAAAATTTTCTCATTTAGATGGTATTTGATGGGCTAGCATAGTCCGAAAAAAACAAAACATCTGCAGCTATGATCTGCCTACAATTATTTCTAGATTAAATAGTTATTGGCGCGCGCCGTTAGATTTTTAATTTCGTGTTTAGCCTAGGAACGTTCGGAAAAATCAAAATCTTTTTTTTTTTTTTTTTTTTGTTTTTGGGACCATTTTTAGTTTTACAGATGTTGCCAATCACATATGTCTCTCACAGGTCAAAATCAATAAATAAAACCAGTTTCACGCGCAAGTATATTCCATCCCCCGAACTGTACCGGTATAAGAATGTTCTTTGGAACTGGCTGAAGCTGTTTTAATCCTCTTGAAACCTTTTTTTTTTTTTTTTTTTTGTTGTTGTTGTTGTTGTTGAGTAATGGTATTCAATATCAGTCCCCCTGGTAAACTACGCAAGTTTTGGAGCAGAGCTCAAAGATATCTGCTACCCTATGGGTTGACTAGAGCGCAAGCCTTACACATCGTGAAGGCGGCGATCGCTACTACCATATGTTTTGCGTTTGTCTTGATTGATCCTGTCGCCGTTAGACTTGGAACTTCTGCGTATCTATCTGTCATTATGACGCCACCTATGCATCCGGGTCGAAGGTTGGGCGCTATGATCCAGTCTATTTCACTAAGTCTTATCGGCCTTGCCATCAGTATTCCGTATGCGATCTTCACACAGTTCACAGCAAATAAACTGTACCATGCTACGGGCAGTCTCCAGCAAGGCTTGGGTTTACTCGTTGTTTACGAGGTCATAATGCTTTCCTTCGTGGCATACTTTCGAGCAGCGTCGCCGCGACTTTTTCCAGTGCTCTTTACGTGTTTTCTTGTTGTTCACTTTTCTTATGTTGCGTTTCCGACTATAACTTTAGGAAAGATAGCCTATACTTTTGGTGTGCCTATTCTCACAGCAATGGGGGTAAGCCTGTTGGTCAATATTTTCATTTTCCCTGAGTTTGGCTCAACCTATATCGGGACTTCGGTTGCTTCGGCTTTGCACGAGATTCAATTGTGTTTGAATTGCGCTACTTCGTTCTTCACCACTGCGGATCAGAAATCGCCGGATATGCTTAGTTCTGAGCTAGTAAAAGTCATGAACCATAGGAAAACGGTTAGAGGGGTGCTCGCTCAATGCGAAGCTGTCTTGATGGAGTGCACTTATGAAATTTCTTTTGCGTTCATGGCTCCTCAAGAACTCAAGCCGGTGTTGAAACTGATGCAACAGCTTAGTGGCACCGAGGGCGCACTAATAGTTGCTTGTGAACTGGAATATGCAGTATTCAGCTCTTTAAACTCTGGGAATGGCTATCAGACAAGTTCAGAAGAAAATCTGGATACTTCTGACACTGTTATCCCCGAGGAAAGTGCTTCCGAAGCTCCTCTTGATCCAAAATCGTTGATAGAAAAGGTCAAGCCTCGAAAAGAAGTCAGTTATGCTGATAAAGAAATTCTTCTGACTTTCTTGGACACGGTGAAAGCACCTGTTCTCACCTTACAATTTGCCATGTCGAGGAGTATCACAGATATTAAGCTGGCTTTGGCACAGGCATATGATGTGCCGAAAAAGAATATTCAGAATGCAGACTTGCCTGACGACTTTGATAAAATTTCCCAAAATGACGAGAATATCTCAGGTGAAGAGACAGCTAAAACTCTGGAAGGGCGAATGGTTACTATGGAAGCACTAGAAGAGCAACTAAAGGCGCTTGTGACAGCAATCGACCTGTTTGATATCATTGTTAAAGACGCTTTGAGCAATATTTCAGGCAGCGCGGTGGACACTACCTATCTAATGCCCCGGGATGAGTACTTTTTATTGTCTTCCTTCTTGCTCAATTTCCGAGAGTCGGCAGTTCTGGTTTCAAACGTACTAGAAAATACTCGAATCCTTTTGGAAACAAGACTAAGAAGAGAGGAGCGCGGCTGGATGGGGAGAAAGGTTTGGTTTTCAGTTTTCAGAAAGAACAATTGGTGGAAAAAATTTCTTAGATCTGGATACTTTGAGGCTCGTGAAGGGCACAGTGCTAGCATTGTGGAAAGGCAGTCAGTAGTGGATGGCGACATGCAAAACCTGAACTACAGAAAAAATGCTCAGTACATGACTCCGGAACAGGCCAAGATGTCTCGAGTCTCTCGGGCATTGTTCAAAGTCCGCACTGAGCTTGCAGACTTTCTCGACGAATGCGGTAAACGCAAAGGATTTTTGAAAGCTACATTCCAAAATGTATTTCTCCTAATGCTTGTTTCTTTTCCCATGTTTTCAGTAAGTATGCGCGGCTGGTATAGTTCTTTACGTGGAACATGGGTCGGGTTCATTGCAATGCTCGCGTTTGAAACGTCAGTCGGTGCAACAATATATACGCTTATTGCTAGAACAATTCTGTTGGTTGTTGGGTCAGCTTGGGGATATGCCTTGGTGAGTATATACTTGGAATCTTTTTTTTTTTTTTTTTTTTTGTCCACACATTTACTAACTCGTAAATCTAGTACGCTGCTGGGGATATGGGCCAAAATCGATATGTCATGACTGTTTTATTTGCTGTTGCAATGCCTCCGTTCTACTATGCTATGCTGGCTTCGCCTTATGGTAAATCCGGCACTTTTTCAATTGTCAGTTGCAGTTTGGTGCCATTAACTGTTATTAGGAGCAATGGCATACCTGGAACCATTCTAGATAGTTTTGCAAAGAGAGTTATAGCATTGCTCATTGGTGGAGCCGTTACGGTATTGGTCCAAAGTATTATATTTCCAAAGAAAGCCAGAGCTTTGTTGCATGTTGAACTCATCAACACTTTGAAATACTCTCAACTTCTTCAAAGTCAGATCGCACTTGGACTTGATGGAGAAAAATTACCTAACTCGTCGACCGTCAAATCAGAAAAGCTTTTCTATTCCTATGGAAAGAAGGCTAGAGACTCGCTAGCATTGGCAGAAGCGTATTGTAAGTGCCTCATACCTATTTTTACAGCTTTTTACCAGGACTCGTTTTAACCTAGAATTCAGTGGATGTGACTCGGCAAGAACCTCGTTTGAAGGGATCTTTCAAGGAGATTCAAGCTGTTTACAAAGAAATGTTTTTCGTCTTGCACCAAATTCTTGACCGAATCGATACAATCAAATTTCTAAGGCAGCAATATGGATCTGCTGTTCTGGAGGATCTTAGTGTGAGTAAGAGAAAGAGGTTTTTAAGGTCACTCGCTAACAATGATTTTTTTAGCCTCGTGTTTACAAGTACCGTAGAGAGGTCTATGGTAGTTTGATGGCACTAATGAGGGTGGTTGAACAGGCTCTTGAGACCAAAAAGCCACTTCCGCAGTTTCTTCCGAGTGCACGAATTGCACATTTGCGTATCATTAACTGTGTAAGAGCATTACTGATCGGAAATGCTCCAGTTCCGGGTGGTGGGGAAGATTCTGACGAAGAAGTAGAGGGATACTTTTCAAATTACACAAATTCGTCAGATCCATCTAAGGAACAGAAAATGCTGCGTAAACAGTATATGGGCTGGGGAGCTACCAGCAGTGCCATAGAAGAGGTGGTTGAATATGTTGAAGGTATGAAAAAAAAAAAAAAAACTACTAACTTCTACAGCCTACAGTGCTAACATTTTTGGATTAGAGCTTGTGGATCTTACAAGATTGCTTGTTGGTACCAACGAGTTCAAGTTTGGAATCTTTAGTCAGACGCACGAAACGCCATTGGAAGATTTTTCGAATCAAGCAGACCACGCTGTGTTACCAGGAGCCAGTCCACAAGGGAGCAGTGCGCGCAACCAGACAGACAGCGTACTTGCTGATTTTCAAATCAACGAAATCGATAACGCCAATGGCAATGGCAATACTAAAAGTGATGAAGAAGAGCCACAACGGTATTACTCGAGCAATAGTGTGATGCAAGATAACTTGTCTCCTTTGGAGCGGCGAGCCACTTTGGAATTTCCAATGGTTTTACAGAAACGTAGAAACTCTCTTTTCACACCATCATCATCAGCAGGGGCTTATACAGGAATTGCGCAACCTCATGGTTTCAGTTACTATCCACCGCTCAGTTTTACGCAACAAGATACTGAACTACCCATGGCTCTGAAACGTGTGGTATCAAGACGATACTCAATCTCTAGTAACAAATCCAAGCAGTGAATTTATAAATATACGCATACAATGTGTGTAGTAGGTGTGTCATGAATATAGATTAATATTTTTTTTATTAAGGACCAGGACTTGTCTTCTTAGATGAACTTGATCCTGGTTTGGCGTTTTCCTTACGTTTCAAACTTTTCCTTAAACTCTGACCCGCACCAGAAAATGTAGGAACATTGCCCGTATGTTCAGATTCCTCTCTTTGCTCCTCGTCCTCTACGTTTTTCAAAGGCACTATGGGGTATCCGAAAAACAGTTGGCCATATGGCAGATTTAGAGCGGCAGCAGAATTTGAAGGGAGCTCGGTAAGATTGGGAGCCTCTAGTATTTCATCTGGGATCGAAGGAACGGGGGCGACGACTGGCGCCTTTTGGTTTCTTTTTGAAGAACCTTCAGAACGGTTAGACAGCTTGTTGCCGCCCCCACTGAATGGATTAAATGCTGCTTTATTCTTGAGTTTGTCGTCATGAATGAGTTTGTCGTATTGGATGGTTCCAGCCATACTTCCAAGAGGAGTTGGGGTAGAGGTAGCAGTGCGACTGGTTGCTGAGCTCGGTGTAGGAGATGGTTCAACGTAGCCCACAGGAGGGGCGAAATCAACCTCTAAATCGGTTTCCACTACACATATACTTCTTGTGTCGTTTTTTGGTTCTGCATCCAGCACTTTAATCGAATAAATTTTGTCATTGTACGAAATTTGAAAGATGTCGTCTACTGTCAAGGTCGAATAGTTTCGCATTGCATTTTCCAAGACAGCTTTAGGGTCAGAGATGTTGAGGAAATCAGTAGACTGAGGCTCGATCTTGACACGGGTTCCAAGCTGGAGATTGGTATTTGAAATTTTGAGGAGGGCGCCAGGAGCAACAGCCAAAGTCTCCATCATCCACTGAGGAAGATACGCCCTACCTTCTTCTGCAGTGAACTCTAGCACTCCACCAAATGTTTTTAGTTCAGTTTCTTCGGAGGCGAGTTCAAAAAGCATGGGATATGTAATGTTCAACATTGTGAGTTTGTTCAACGCACTTTGTGGCAAAATGATTTTTCCACCATAGTTGAGGTTGTCTCGCTCGTTTCCAGGCATCATAATAACAGGATAGCATCTGTAGTATTGCTGAAATTTCATATTGGAATGGCGGCCAGGTAGCACACCACCACCGCCCCAGGGCGATTGAAAGTAGCCAGATCGATCATTTTGTCCAAACTGCAATAATTGGTTAGTTCATCAGATCCCCAGATAGCCAGTCCAACACAGCGCTTACCATTGTAAATGTTATATTTCAATCTTTCTCGTCAAGTGAAAGCGAAAGGATTGTTGGTACCGTTAGAAAGGAAAGAGAAATGGAAGGAATTCTGTGAGGCAAGATATCTATGATATGCCCTAAACCTGGCACTAAAGATTGCTTGTATCGTCAACTTTAAGGTCAACGGCTGAAGCTTAAAGCCTCGACAGCGGCATTGACTGAAAGCCAATCTAAGTTCCATAAATTTGATAATACAAGCACCCATCTAAAGCCCTGACAATTACGTTGACGGGGACATTGGCTGAAGCATTGACATTGAATTAGTATTATTAATAGTTGGTCTCAATTATTACAATTACAGAACCGACATGGTATTGTCATGCTCAACGCCAGGAGTGACACTAGCAATAAACTTGAGAAAGACAACTAGGTATTGATCTACTCTAATGGCGTTTTGAGACTCAGACGCCTTGATCTCATCCCATTCCTCCTCTTCTGTGTTGCTTGGTTCTTCAGAACTGGCACGGGGAATGCGATTCTCCGCGCGGGATAGAAATGTTTTCATCACGCTGGCATGACGGCAAGGGTGAATAGACACTATCGTCAAGTCGTCTTCAAACGGGGCCTTCTCAATGGTGGCGGTTTTGTTGCGGTAGTCAGACATGATGTCCTCAAACATTTCTTCGGGGGTTAGAGGGCTTCCCTGGGCATTGAACCCACTTAAATAGAACTTGGGCACACGGTAAGAGGTGGAATATGTAATGAAGAGGTTGTATGTTCGTGTTGGTGCTGTGGTATTCGATTGGTTGGGGTTGAAAGTGTTGATATCTTCGTCATCCTCCATTTCTTGATCTTCGAAATCAATGTCAATAATTTCGTCTGGTTCTTGGGGCGCAGTGTTTGACGATGACTGTTGTTGTGTGTCTTCTTTACTGACGGCAAAAGCAGTGGAAGTCCAGCCATCATCGTCCTCAGTGTCTTCCATTCGGTCGCCTAAATCCTCGAACGCGGAGGCCCTGCAGCGTGAAGGCACATGTTTTGTGACTAGATATTGCTTATCCACTGGCAGAAATGACTTTAGCTTGGATTTTGGAGCAGAAGACCTATCGAGTTAGTATGGGCCACAAGCGCACATATACATAAACATACCAGGACCATGTGGGAAACTTGTATACAAGATAGTCGCCAGCAAGGACGAACTCCTCTGGGGTGATTTCTCCGGTGGTTGTGAATGTGGAGACGTGATTGACAGGAGTTATGTATTCACGGAAATCACGTAGTGAGGCTAAAGGTGAGCGAAACATGGCAGTAAAAGTAGTCAACTGTTAGGTGATGCAGCAACAAAATATAGCATGAAATGAAGTCGTGAGTAGGGTGAATAAGAAGGGAAAGAAAGAAAGAGAAGAAGGTTTTATAAAGATGAGGCAGGTGTGAAGGAAGCTAAATCTGGTGGTGGCAGAGACATCGACTACAGTACACAGCATGTAGGCCATGATAAGGCTACTTATATAGTGATGTGACTTTGGCTGAAGGCGAATCAAATGTACGTCAAAAGGAATGACTGAAGGGCATCAGTAGTTTTATTAGGATTTAATACGCTATTAAATCAGTGCCATCTCTCTTCAATATCGTTATATAAAAGTACTATTGAGTGGCAAAATCAAATCGTCTAATCGCGCGTTATCAGAGATCACGTGATAGTCATGTGACTATCATGTGACATTCACGTGACATGAGAGTAAATGCAACAAAAATGGAATATTGTTGTATTTAACCATGTACGATTACATAACACGAGGTTAAACGAGGAGCTCTAGACTAAACGGCAAAAAGTTCATTTTTTTTTCCATTTTTCACAGTTTCAATTCTTTCCTTCTTTTTCTTCTTCTTCTTCTTCTTCTTCTTCTTTTTCTTCTTCTTCTTCTTCTTCATCCATCAGCAATAGTATCTTCAATAAATAAAAAAAGTATACTTCAGGTTCAAATCAATTGTTATTATTCCCTTTGACAATGGACTCGAAAATCACATTCATCACCACTCCGGAGGCTCCTCCAATTCCTCCTGCCTCCGTAAAGACTGGAGCTCGCACTACAGCCGTAAGTAATTTATTCTTTTCCTTGATCCATCTGCTTGTCGTATTGCCTTCATTTTCTTCTTAATTTTTCATGTCTCGGAATCATAGTGGGGTGTTTGTGTGTGCCTCGTCGAATCGAATCGCTTGTTTTTTTTCGTTCTTCGAGGTTTATCAACGCGATCTGAGCATGAGCAACCCTCACCATTCGTCAAACTCCTCAACTTCTTGATCCAAACTCCTATTTTATAAATTCCCATCTTCTCTCTGGATCTCTCGAGATAAATCACTTTTTCTACGGCTCTCACGGCTGATTTATCGACGGACACGTGTCAAAAGGCTTTCGAGATTTCTCTTTTTTTTTTTTGGCTCTTTCTGTTTTTTTTTCGCCTGTGCCTTTGTTTCTAACCTTGTTTTTTTTCCCCCGAAATAGCTTCCCTCGATTAAGAATGGTACCTATCTCGTGGATGGCCCTTCATCTCGCCATTTTTCAAACCTCCTCTTGACTTCCCTTTTGTTGGTGATCCCATACTACTGCAAGTACAAAGTTGGAGGAGGATTCTATACCTACCTCTTCTTTATTGCTGTATGGTTCTTCCCTATTCTATTAGCGTTCTGGACTCTCGCTTCGACATACTCTCCTCGCATTAGTGAAACTGTTAAGCTCCCTAACCTTGGCGTTCAACACTACCTTACTTTTAAGGATCCCGAATTGGCTGCAAAGTACAAGGGCGACCACAAGATCCCTATGGAAACTTTCCATGAACTCTACTTTGACAACAAGGTTGATTTCAATGGCGATGCATTAGATATTCTTGAGGACCGATATGACTGGGCCAACTTTAAGTTTACTCCTTCTCTGTTCAAGTACTTCCTTACTGGTATGATTCCTGAAGTCATCATGCACTCTCGCTCTCAAGATGAAGAGCAGGTCCGTGATCACTACGATCGCGGTGATGACTTCTACTCTTTCTTCCTTGGACCCAGAATGATTTACACGTCTGGTGTTATTTCTGATATCAATGGTACTGAAACTCTCGAACAACTTCAAGATAACAAGCTTCGCATTGTTTGTGAAAAGATTGGTGTCAAGCCCGGTGATCGTCTCCTTGATCTTGGCTGTGGCTGGGGTACTCTTGCTCGATACGCTTCTACTCAATACGGCGCCCATGTTACCGGTATTACTCTTGGCCGCAACCAAACTGCTTGGGGCAACGACAAATTGGCCAAAGATGGCATTCCTCAATCTCAGAGCAAAATTCTGTGCATGGACTACCGTGATACCCCAGTTCCCGCCGGCAAGTACAACAAGATTACCTGTTTGGAAATGTCTGAGCACGTCGGAGTCCGTAACTTTGGCGGCTTCCTTACTCAAGTTTACAATATGCTGGACGATGAAGGAATTTTCTTCCTGCAATACGCAGGACTCCGTAAGTCTTGGCAATATGAGGATCTCGTGTGGGGTCTTTTCATGAACAAGTACATTTTCCCTGGTGCCGATGCGTCTACTCCTTTGGGCTGGGTCACCGATAAGCTTGAGGGTGCTGGATTTGAAATTACTGCCGTTGACACCATTGGTGTGCACTACTCCACGACACTTTGGCACTGGTACCGAAACTGGATGGGCAACCGTGAGAAGGTTATTGCATCCTATGGAGTCAAGTGGTTTAGAATCTGGGAGTACTTCCTTGCTTCTTCTGTTATTACTGCTCGTCAAGGAGGAGCTGCTTGCTTTCAGATTATTCTGCGCAAGAATTTGAACATTGTTCATCGCGTAGAGCACATTCCCAGACAGTTTGGCCTGCAGGTTCCCCAGCCTGCTAGCGGAAACGTGTGGCTTGAGAATGATTTTGCCAAGGTTGTACCTAGCCAGAAGAATGATCTTGTCACTGTCGAGTCTACCGATTAGACTCAACTAAAAAAGATTGAGCAGAAAGTAAACCTGCTGCATGCGTGATAAACTGAATGGAAAAAGGATGCAGAAGAATGAAAAAGAAAGAAAGGAAAGAAAAAAAAAAAAAAAAAAAAAAAAAAAAAAAAAAAAAAAAAAAAAAAAAGAAGAAAGAAAAAAGAGAAAGGATGATAGTTGTTATCCCATATTTTGTATTTTTATGTATTCTAGACGTCAACTATTGCAAAAGCACTGTACACAAGAATATCTCATAACTTCATTATGGCTACATATATTCAAATTACAATACATGTAGTAAACCAGACTACTTTTCGTTTCTTTTAGCTCTTGGAGGAGTCTTTGGACGTAGCGACTCGATTTCCGCATCAATAGGGACACGCGTGCCAATGGACTTTGTTTCAGCCAAATAATCCGCGACCGTAAAGTTATTCATCAAGCAATCGGGGCTCGCAATGACCCATCCGGGGCGTGGTCTCACGGGCAATGAGAATCTCGCGGACCCAGGAATAATATGTAGTCGACGTGACATGAGAGAAAAGTTTTCAACAATTTTATAGATATTTTCAGGCAATATATTTGGCCGGTCATTAGGAGACTCCAAAACAGTATCAGTGTCGACGTTGCAATTAATGAGATCAGCGTCTTCTGAGCGGCGTAATGTGCCCTTGAGTCCCATGAGACAGTGCCAGGTTGATTTTTCCAAAAAGTCCTCATCGCTTTGTGGAGGATAGAACATTGACTTTTTGGACATTGCTAAAAAAGTAATGTCCTCACTGCGTCGAAATCCCCACGCAGAGAGGGCTTGGCGAGCAACCTCAAGGCCATGGCTGGGCACCCAGACGAGAGCAATACTTGGTCTCGGAGTCAATTGCGCAACAGGGAGAGCCACAAGAGTATCCAACGAGGGCGAGTATGGAATGCACCCACCAACAATTAGCACATCAAAAAGAACGCCTGACATTGCCCAATTGTGTAGCTCTGAAGGCATGGCGCTAAGTGACATGGAAGCGCAAAATGCTCGGGAGGCATGTTTTTTTGTATGAATATCTTTCAACTCATGAAGCCTTTGAAGCTTTGGGTACCCAATGAGTGGGTTTGTCGCATTTTGAATGTGAGCTTGTGGAAGCACACCAGTTCTCAAAAAGTGGTCAGAGTAATCGTTTCCAAAGTTTGTAAGGTTTGCAACAGGAGTATCTTCAGGACTGGCCACGCTTTGGTTTTGATTTTGGTTTTGGTTTTGATTCTGATTCTGATTCTGATTCTGATTCTGATTCTGGCTCTGGCTCAGGGCCAGGTTCTGGTTATGGGCATAGATCTGAGCCTTTCGACCTCCACGCTCAGTTCCACGGTACATATTCTTGTAGTACTGGCTTAGCGCCTGAAGGCCAGAAGAGTTATCGGGCTCTACTGAAGAAGTAGACTTGGGTGAATCACCCAGTGACTCTTCATCGCTAGCAAATCTCGAACTCATGAGTCCTTGAGACACACGAGCTGGTGTAGTGTTTGTGTTGGAGTTTAACATGGTTGGAATTGATGGATCTAGATGCTGAGTTTAAAAAATGAACCAAAAACCTGAGGGTGTCTCTTGGTATTTATAGCAGGAATTAATGGATGCAGTTGAATAAAAAATAGAATGAAATATAGAATGGCAAGCATCACAGGTGTAATGTTGTGGTTTGATGCTGTGAGACTGGGATGACTGGTTTGTGAATGAGTTGAATGAGAGTTGTTTTTAGTAATACGCAACAAAAACAGTAGCAGAAATGATATGAGAAATACAAATGAGATATGAATGAGTTTGATCAGAAGTGGCATGGGTCCCTAGGCGTGTGAGTTTCGTTGGAGATATCGCTGGTGCTGTTGTTTTCTTCGTAGTCAATGTCATATTCATTTTCAACAAGATCAGCAGTTTCTTCGTCTACAGCCAGGGTGCCATTTGAGGCAAGTAAGTCCATGTTATCGTTGTTGTACTGGCGGCGCGTTTGCGAAGATAGCAGGTGCTCGAAGGGCTTTTGTTGTTCGCGGACATTCCATTTGAGAGTTCGCGAGACTGAGTCAATGTACTCTGTAGGTGTTGAAATGATGGTTGGAAAGGGAAACTGGGAAGCGCGCACAGTAACATAGTGACCTGGCTGAAGTTGAGTTCTTGAACGGCCATCAAAGGACGCCCAAGCGGTTGCGCGGGATGTAAGCGGGACGTTGACACGAAGGACCATGGAATCAGGAAGCAGCATGGGGCGGAATGAGAGAGTATGAGGACATATCGGAGTGACAGACATTGCGGGTACCTCAGGATGCACGAGAGATCCACCGGCGGATAATGAGTAAGCGGTGGATCCCGTGGGGGTTGAGAGGATCAGACCGTCCGCCTGAACAACGGTGAGAAGAGAGTTATTACCGTATAGTTCAAGCATGGAAACCCAGGGGGAGGGGCCACGATCAATGACAATTTCGTTTACAACCTGATGAGTTGCAATCCTTGTTCCGTAGGAGTCGTGCACAGTGCAGGAAAATCGCATTCTAAGGTTTACATTGATGCCGGTCTCAAACACTCGGGCTAAGTGTGACTTGTATTCTTCGAAATGGAAATTAGTGAGAAAGCCGAGGGATCCTAGGGAAAAAGAAATGACTGGGGGCACAATTGTTTGAAAAAGTCCCCCGACGTAAAGAACGGTGCCATCGCCGCCAAGGGTAATAACCAGATCAAACAGTTCTGGGGTGTTGAGTGCCATGGGTTTGGTCCAGTATTTTAGGAGGTGTTTGAAAGCCGGTTTTTCCTTGACGAGTCCGGGTGCGTTGAAACGTTTTGAGTTTTCCAGCTTTGAGTCGACATACACGGTGACACCGTGGGAGAGTCCATTACGAGGAGTTGCCATGAGCCAATAGACAAGGTCTCTGGTGAGGTAAATGAGGGAGTTGTCTCTTGCTTTTGTGACAATCATGACGGATCGAACATTGATCCGGATATTTGCCTGACCTAAGCGCTTTGCAAGCTCACGAACTCCGGTCGCGGTCTTGACTAATTTTGAGTGAGACAATGAAGACATGTTATCGTCCGAAGAGAGGGCTTTTAAAACTTTTGCGACATCCACGACCTCATCAAATTTAGTGTGAACGTAGCAGGGCGTAGAGGACATGGAAGAGTTACGAGAAGGGCGTTGAGAGGATGCATTTGAAGCAAGAGTTAGAAAAGAAGTAGATTGTGAGATGGAGGAGGAGTCCGGGGACGGATCCAGCCTTTGAGGGATGCGGTTTTGCATCGAGCTGTAGCTAGGGGGGGGGGGAGTGATTGTCGAGGTGTTAGAGTGGCGAATGGTGGATGGTGGATGGTAAGAAGTTCTAGTAAGAAGGTAGTGAGTGAAGATTGAGATTGAAAAGGTGAGAACGAGTTGAGATCAAAAAGGGAAGGTTGAGGTCCATGGATGAAATAAACATTGTCTCCGGGGGCAAGGGTATGCGGGGATTGTAAATACAGTATAAAATATAAATGTATATCCGAGGTTGAAGTTTACGTCAAGTGAGGAGCCTCAGGAGAGTATTGTGGTTTATAAATGAATATTTGTTTTTAAAAAAGAAGTGAAACAAATAGGCCTAAAAGGCCTGTGGTGTACGTACGTATTTAGTGAGATGAAAGTTTAAGTAAGTAGAAAGTTGAAGTAGGAGTTGGAGGGGTTGAAAGGGTTGAAAATCAACTTTGGAGGAGGAGTTGAACGAGATCTCGAGATATCTCGGAGCCGGCCAATTGAGAAAGGGTCGACATCAAAAAAGGTACAGCTGTAAGAAATGGTCAGTATTGTACGTACTGTACAGTGTACTGTACTACAGTAGTTCGTAACGGAATATTTATTAATGCAGAATAAAGATTTATTTATGTCGTTTAGAATCTATGTGACGTAGAGCTCTATACTAGTACGTACTAGGTCTACGTACGTAGTTGCTGCATAAATAATGAATGCGTGGTAGAGTCTACTGCATGTACAATTTATGCATCGATCTCAGTTGCTGACTCAGTTGCTGACTCATTTGCTGACTCAGTTTCTGACTAGTAGATGAGGTAATACCAGTATACAGAATTTGAATTTGAATTTGAATTTGAATTTGAATGTCATATAGGCATATGTTATTGATTTGTCAGTTATCAGTCATCAAATGCATATGTGGTGTATACTTTTGATCTATGTGCAATGTGCGTTGTGCGTTGTGCGTTGTGCGTTGTGCGTTGTGCACTGTGCAGCTACATGTAATACTACTGTAATACTACTGTAATATTTACTACTGTAATACTGTACTACCGTAATATTACGTATGTATTACATAACAAGTAAAATCTGCGATTGCGGCAGTACGACCAGTCGACCACCAATGGACCACCAATGGACCACCAATGGACCACCAATGGACCTCCAATGGACCACCGCAGCAGCGCCAAGTAAGGATAAACGCATAGTCTCGCAGACGTCGTAGAATTAAGAATTAAATTAAATTAAAAATAATACCGTATAATATGCGTATACAGCAGTGTATATACGTACGTACAGTAATAGCTAGTACAGTACTAAAATACTGCTTATGCGCAAAAGGTTTAAAGTTTGGCTGCTTAAAGTTTTTCATACTGTAAACATATAGAATTCACTCGAAATCACTCGGGTTCACTCAAGTCTAGTCTATGCCATGGCCAGCCAAGAAAAAAAAAAAAATAAATAAATAATACAGTACTGTAATAGCCTTCATATATACTCTACTGAGTCTACTCTCCTCATTGGAGTCCTCAATCCAAATGAAAATTCACCTTTTTTAGAATTTTAGAATACCGCTACAATATATTGCAATATACTTTTTGACTAGACCATATATATTACTCGTATACGGACGTCCTGAATAGAATCTTTTTCCTCTTCTTCTCCTTCTTCTTCTTCCTCTTCCCTAACACTCACTCACTCACCAACCCTCTAATCACTCACTCACTCACTCACTCACTCACTTACTCCCCATCCCACACACCCTCCGTCCTTCCTCCTCCTCATATGCCCTAATCACTCCTCTGCATAGATCCTACTTTAGATCCCATGCCAACCACTATTTGCATCTCTCTTTCTTTTCTCTCTCCAAACCATGATCCCTCTGCTAATACCATTCTACCTCATCCTTTCTCTCCTGCTAACCTCCTCGAATGCCTCCACACTCCAAACTGTGGGCGCCTATCCCTGTTCCTCGGATGATAGCATTATTACCGTCTCTGATTTCACCTTCAACTTTGAAAAGTCTTCGAATAATGTCTCCTACTCGGTCGAGGCCTTCGTTACTGAAGAGGTGCAAGTAATTGGTATGTATATAATCCATCGAATTTCTCTATACGAGTCCTCCTTTTTTATGGCCTTTTTTTTTTTTTTTTTTTTTTTTTTTTTTTTAATTCTTGCCTACCTTTCTTGCCTACCTTTCTTACCTACCTTTCTTGCCTACTTTTCTTGCCTACTTTTCTTGCCTACTTTTCTTGCATGATATATTCCTCCAAACCTGCTCCCGCGTCCTATAGTTCAAACTCTAACTCTCGTAGCAAATATCAAAATTTACGCTTATGGTAACCAGATTGTTAATCAAAATGTCGACCTCTGTACAGACAATGTCAGCGAACTATGCCCAGTCAACCAAGGAAATGTATATACCTCGGGTTCTCACACGGTGCCCTCAAAATACACCGATGGCATCTCCCAAGCAGCTTACCTCATTCCAGATCTCGAAGGAACAATAACCATCGAGCTGTACAATGCAAGCAACCTATCGCAGAATTTGGGATGTTTCCAGTCTTCCATCACGAACGGTAAATCAACCGAATCGGCCGGCGTCAAATTCGCAACCATGGGTCTTGCAGCTGCAGCTCTGGTAATCTCGGGAATCTCAAGTGCAAATGGCGGCAGCGGCGCTGCTGGAGGAAGTACGTCTGCTGGAGGAGGAGGTGCTGGTGGTACCGCTGCAGGTACGGGTGCTGGCGGCGCCCATGCTGCTCTTCCTGGCACTCATGTATTGCCTACTACGGGTGCAGAAGGCACTGCGGCTGGCGGTGGTGGTTCTGCACCCGTTACTGGCCCCGGGACGAATGTGGCCGCAGGTGGATGGCATCCTCCAGGCTTTACAGAGTTTTTTTCTGCATTGCAAGGCATAGCGATTTCTGGCATGTACTCTCTAAACTACCCTTCTGCGTATCGAAGCTTTACGCAAAATGTAGGATGGAGCACAGGAATGATTACTTGGGCAGGTATGCAAACCAGCATCGACAACTTTCGCAACAACACTGGAGGCAACCTTACTGCTTCGAGTTACGAGCGTTTACAACAGTCTACCCTTGTCTATCGAAATGCCGACAATCAAAATCAGACTGACATATCTATTGATTCTACTACGTCAAGCTCCGTCACAAAACGCATGTTTGACGAACTTTTTATTCGAGATACAAACTCAACGAGCACCAATACAACCAGCTCCTCCAACTCGACTCTCACCAACACTAGCACAAGTTCAAAAAAGTACGTTACGATTGTTACGGGTATTCGTGCATATGTAGAGAAGCTTAGTGTGCCTAGCACAAACACTTTTATGACACTTCTGATTTGGTTTGCCATTATTGTGGGCATCTGCATTGCCGCAGTTTTGGCACTCAAGCTTTTTCTAGAGATTTGGTCCATCAAGGGAAACCCCCACAACAAGTTTCCTGGATTTCGCAAGCGTTACCATGTCCTGTTGGCTATTTCCCTAGTCAGATTAGTCATGCTCTTTTACGGAATATGGGTGCTCTATTGCTTTTACCAGTTCAAACTTGGTGACTCATGGGGCACTCAGTTGCTGGCTGGCCTTGTCTTTGGGATAGCGACTATAGTTTTGATTGCATTTTCCATTCGAATTATATGGCTAGCGCGCATTGCCTCGAAAACCAAGGGCGGGCTCGAGTATTTGTTTCAGCACAAGCCATGGATTCGCAAGTATGGTTTATTTTATGATCAGTTCAAGGTCAAGTACTGGTGGTGCTTTATTCCCACGTTACTGGCGGTGTTTGGTCGGAATGCGTTTGTTGCGCTTGGTTACGGCAATGGACTAGTCCAAGTGATAGGCCAGATGGTCATTGACGTTATGCTGACGGCCTTGTACGTTGTATGTCTACCGTTCAATACAAAGATGGGCAACGGCATCAATATTGCCATCCAGGTAGTGCGAGTAATATCTCTAGCTATGCTTCTTACATTCGCAGTACAGTTTGATCTGAATCAGATCGCCACGACAGGTATTGGCATGGCGCTACTTGTAGTGCAGGCCGTTCTTGCTATCTTACTGATTGTATTGATTTTAATCAATGCGGGGGCGGGAATTTTTAAAATGACTTGCAACGGGATGCGCAAGAAGAGAAAGCTAAAGAAACAGCTCAAGCGTGAAGAAAAGCTGCGCTTGGATGAGGCCAATGCCACGCCGCGCGAGTTTTTTGAGTACGACGAAAAGAATCCCCAGCAATTGATGGTCCCTGTGAGTGACATGAGCGGCAGTAATACGAGTAACGACAGTAGTAGCCGGGCGTCTACTGATCTTCGACGGCTGAGTACGCCGACGACGGGAAATGTTAACCCAAAGACCATGAGTTCGTCGCTTGCTAGGGTCAGGACAGACGATCTGCTAGTAGGCAGTATAGCCAAACAATCTTTTGAGTCCGAGAGGAGCTCGAGACCTACAACCATTAGACGCGTGGAATCACCTGAGTTGGGGAGCCAGCTGCCTTTGTCTAGCAGTAGTCCAATTAATTTCAGTCGACCCACGGCATTTACTACTGAGCGACAAGCGCGTCAACAACAAGGTTTTGCTAGCACAGGTGAAGCAAATAAAGAGGATACAGTGCTTAATGCACGTCCTAGCAAGCGGCACTTACTAGGCCATGAGCAACATGGTAGTGGTGGCAGTGAGCTAGAGACTAGTTCATTGGAGAGTCCTAACGATTCTTCATACGATGACATTGAGGTGGACAGTCGAAATATTGTGTAGATATAAAGTGTGTTTACTGGTTTAGTTTATTTAATTGTTTTGAGAGTTTTTGAGAGTGTTTGAGAGCGTTTGAAAGTGTTTGAAAGTGTTTTGGAGCATAGTGGTGTTTTGTCTCATGGGATGGTATTTTCAGGGGTACTAAACACTTAAGGTGATTCAGGGGAGCAGTCGTGGTGGAGACTTGTTTAGACATGACATTTAAATTTATAATTACTACGGCAGTGCATGTTGCACGTTAATTACAGGAAATAAAAAGAGAATTAAGAATTAGAATTACAAGAGAGAGAGAGAGAGAGAGAGAGATATTCATGAAAACGCCGAAATGAATAGAGCAAATAAGAATGAGAATTGCGAAGTGCGTACTGCCAAAACATGAGAAACATGAGGAATAATTGCCTTAAAAAAAAAGGTTGAAAGTAATAAGAAAGAGAGAGAACAAAAAAAAGTAAAAAAAGCTTAGGATTTCATTTCAACGAGTTCAGTGGAGCAGCGGTTACGCTTTACATGAAAGCAACGCCAAGAATCAAAGCACCGACAATAGCGGCAGAAGAGACCTGGAAGGAGGTAACAGCACCGTTTGATGAGCTAGAACTAGTTGAGCCGCCAGTGGTAGAGTTGCCAGTAGAAGTGCCGGCAGCAGATGCGCTGGTAGTGGAGACAGTGTGGTGGGTGGTAGAGTTACCGTACACAGTTGAACTAGAGAAAGTAGAGGAAGGAGCAGTGGTTGAGCTGGCGTCGGTTGAAGTAGCGTTCTGGGATTCCAAAGCAGCTGCATAAATTGCTTTGGCCTTAGAAGAAGAGCTAGAGCTAGCAGTACTAGTAGTAGGCACAGTAGAACTCTTGGTAGAGATCTTGGAAGTAGAAGTGGTGCTAGTACTAGTAGTAGTAGGAACGATGGTAGTTTCATCAACAGTCGAGACAGGAACAGTCGTCTTGACAGTAACAGACCCATCATCAATCGTAACAGTATGGAAGATGGTAGAGTAGACGGTAGTTACGGCGTCGTCGCGGGCAACCAAGTCGGCAGCAGCTGCGTGGGCGTGGGCGTGAGCGTCTGCACCACCAGCAGAGAGCACAGTGCAAGACGCAATAACGGCAGAGGAAACGGTAGAGAATTTCATTGTTGAACGAGTAAGTAGTACGTACGAGTATATACCGGTACGTAGAAAGGAAGTAGGCTAGTAGTAGTAGGTCTAGGTAGGTAGATCGAAACGAAAAGAGAGAGCGAGAGCGAGAGCGAGTGAGTGTGAGTGTGAGTGTGTGTTGTTAATGAACGACTGTAGTTGGTAGTTGGTAGTTGGTAGGTAAGGAGTGTGAGCGAAAGTGAAAGATGGGGGAAGAAGAAGAAGAAGAAGAAGAAGAGGAGAAGAAGAGAAGAGAAAAATCAAGAATTTATGAAATGATTAATGACCATCGCGTGAGCCTGTATAAAATATCATGAAAAATATAAAACCATGAAAATGTATCCTAAAACGACATTTTAACTAATAGCCATATAGACTATACGGCAAAGAGGGTCAAAGCCAGAGCCAGAGCCAGAGCCAGAGACTCTGAGACTATTATGAAATCGTCGAAATGGCTCAAGCTTTTTTTTTTTTTCTTGTTTTGACCCATTTAAATTTAGTGTTTTTGATTCGGGTCTTTTTTTTTTTTTTTTTTTCAGGGGAAATCCATTATCATGATTGGCCACGGTATAAAACCCAATAGGTCTATAGACTCTAGCTGTCTGGCATTAAATGTCTCGATTTAGTTATAACTTTGCCTATTTTGGAACTTTTTCTTTCTATAAAAGAAAGAGAGTTTTTCTGAGTTCTTTTTAGGGTTTTTTTAGGACTTTTTTTCTTTCTACAATTGAGTGTCTGCAAGTGTCTGCAAGTGTCTGCAAGTGTCTGCCACTTTGCATCAGAAAAAGGCAAACCGTTTCATTGGTTGCATTACGTAGACCTATATAGACTACTAGTACTATATACTGTACAGTAAAATCTAAACCAGTTAAGCAGTCCAAAGGACAAAGTGACATAATAAGTTCTATAAATTTAATAATAAAAGGATTTAGTTAAGCAGTTGAACAGTTGAACTTGAACAGTTGAACTTGAGCAGTTGAAAAGAGGAAATAAAATGATCTTAAATAGGAAATCATTTAGCCTATATAGCTCTATTGCACAGTTCAGTAACTTCAGTTCAGTTCATGTTCAGTTCAGTTCCTTTTGTTCTATTCAGCTAGACTAGGATTTGGATTCACGAATTACTATAGGCCTTTTATTAATTGTTTAAAGTTTGGGTAACATCAAAACAAACAATTGAAAACAACAATGGTCACGTTGTGCTTGTACGTACTAATTAATTAATTAATATTTGTAATAAGGACATATAATATAAACGCGTTCAGTACGCGCATATATCCTATTTGGAACATCATATATAGACATCTATCACGTGTTAAATAATTAATTACCATATGATTACATAGAGATTACTAATAATAAATTAAAGTTCATACAATTACATAAGCTGCACATACAAATGCGCGTACTGTACGTTGTCGGCTTCTCTGGTTAAAAAAAAGTGATTTTACGCACGTTTTGACGTCTCTCTCGAGCTCGCCCATTAATTGTTGTCTCTCTCTACCCGACTCTGCCGACAGCTCTACTCATTGTTTACCCGACTCTACCGACTCTACCGACCCTACCGACTCTACCGACAGTGACTCGACTACGACGTCTCGAGATCATGGCTTCTCAAACTACAAGTCAACTTTAGCTGTTTATATGATTGATCGCTTCAGATGGCTGCTTCAATCCTTATTACCATACCCCACAGTCTCAGACACCACACACTCCATCCACACATTGCGGGGATCCTCATATCCATAATTTCATAGTCTCTACTCTCTAGTCTGCCACGGCAGAGATATCGTGCCAATATTTATTTCGTACTTGTCGATCGCATTATCACAATTGAGTTTGTGCCTTATCTTATCCGTAGGAAACCTCGTAGTAAACTCGTAGTAAACGGACTCTACACCGTCCTCACTAGCAAAGCTCACTCAAAGTTCACCCACAGTTCACCCACAGTTCATTGACTTATATGCGCTGCTTCCGCATAGTGCCGTAGTCTAAAGGTAACTACGTATCGACTTTGCTGCGCTCGCTACGTAATTTCCTTTTATTCCGGCTTTAAAAGCTGCTTCTTCTCTTGCTTCTTCTTGTTCTTTCTTTTACAACAACCATCAAAAAACCCATCAAAAACATTCGCGATGGTCATTAACAACGGCAAAGAGCATCTCACTGTCGAGGAGAAACGTCTTCGTCAGGACAGAAAGAAAGAAAAGGCATGTTTTTAATGCCATCACTCTGACATGTGCTCTCTCAATTAACGCCTTTTCTCTAGTACTGGAAACGTTGGGGACCTTACCTCAGTGAACGCCAATGGGTATGCTACATTATTATATACAAACTACCTCCCTTGCCACATCCTAACTATTTAGGCTACTGTCAGAGAAGATTACTCTGCTAGTGGTGATGCTTGGAGCGATTTTCCTCATGAACACGCCAGATCAAGAACCTACAGATGGGGTGAAGACGGAATTGCCGGAGTTAGTGACAACCATCAACTCACCTGCATCTCCTTTGCATTTTGGAACGAAAAAGATGACATACTCAAAGAGCGCATGTTTGGGCTTACTGGCCATCAAGGAAACCATGGTGAAGACGTCAAGGAGTCGTAAGTCCTCATCTCATCAATCAATCAATCCTCAGCTAACCCATGTAGATACTTCTACCTCGATAATGTCCCCACTCATTCCTACATGAAGTACCTCTACAAGTACCCCCAGAAGAAATACCCTTATGAGGAATTGGTCGAGGTCGCTAGCAAGCAGACTCGTGATGAGCCTGAGTATGAGATTACCGACACTGGTATCTTTGACGACGACAGATACTTTGACATTTTCATTGAAATGGCAAAGGACACTGAAAACGAAGATGAACTACTGTTTCGTGTTACCGCCTACAACCGTGGTCCCGAAGCCGCTCCTCTTCATATCATTCCCCAACTCTGGTTCAGAAATACTTGGGCTTGGGGCATTGAGACTGAAAAGAAGAATGCCATTCCTGAACTGACCAAAGAGCATGACAATGTTGTCAAGTCTTCTCACTGGCGCCTTGGTGACAGGTACCTCCACTTGGCCCCGTCGCCAGGCCTGGACAACGAGCAAGACGTCGTCCCCAAAACTCTGTTCACCAACAACGAAACCAACAAAAAGAAACTTTACAAGGTCAAAAACGAGTCTCCCTACGTGAAGGATGCCTTCCATGAATACATTGTGGACGAGAAAACTGATGCGGTCAACCCCGAGGAAAAAGGTACCAAAGCTTGTGGTTGGTATGCTTTCGACTCTGGTGATGGTATCCCCCCTGGCGATTTCGTCACTGTTCGCTTCAAGTATACCAACAACCGACCTGAATTTGAAGATTTTGATGAGGAGGAGTTTGACAATATTATTGAGCAGCGCCAGGATGAAGCTGATGACTTTTATTGGAACATCAGTCCCAACCCCATTTCTGACGACTTGAGAAGCATCCAGCGTCAGGCTTTGGCAGGCATGCTTTGGACTAAACAGTTTTACCACTTTATTCACTCCCAGTGGTCCAAGGGAGACCCTGTCAATCCCCCTCCTCCCCCTGAAAGATGTCAAGTCCGGAACCAAAACTGGGCGCATTTGCATATCGATGATGTTTTGTCGCTCCCTGACAAATGGGAGTACCCGTTCTTTGCTGCCTGGGACACGGCGTTCCACTGTATCCCCTTGGCCATGATAGATCCAGAATTTGCCAAAAAACAGCTTGATCTCATGACCCGTGAGTGGTACATGCACCCCAACGGCCAGATCCCGGCGTATGAGTGGAACTTTTCTGATGTCAACCCGCCTGTGCATGCATGGGCCACGTTCCGCACGTTTAAGATTGAGCGCAAGATGTTTGGCAACGAGGACATTGATTTTCTTGAGCGCGTCTTTCAAAAGCTTTTGCTCAACTTTACCTGGTGGGTCAACCGCAAAGACCACGACGGACAGAACGTTTTTGAGGGCGGCTTCTTGGGCTTGGACAACATTGGATTGTTCAATCGGTCTGAGCCGTTGCCCACGGGAGGTGTCCTTGAGCAGGCCGATAGTACTGGTTGGATGGCTTTCTTTTGTCTTCAAATGATGAACATTGCGCTGGAACTTGCCAAGCATAGATCTGTGTACGAGGACATTGCGTCCAAATTCTTTGAGCACTTCATGTTCATTGCGGACGCTATGAGTTTCCGATCGGGTGGAGGTGTTGAGAAGCCATTGTGGAACGATGAGGACGGATTTTACTACGATGCCATTTCATGGGGTGGCCCCTGGAGCCAGCAGCTACCTGTAAGATCGCTGGTTGGTTTGATTCCTCTATATGCGTCATTGACTCTTGAACCTCAAATCTTGAAGAAGTTTAAATCGTTCAACAAGCGAGTGGAATGGTTTATCAATAACAGACCTGGTATCACTGACCGTAACATTGCAAGTATGAGCGAAACCGGTACCAGTGAGAGAAGATTACTGGCACTCGTCAACAAGGAGCGTCTCGTTAAAATTTTGGAGCGCATGCTTGATGAGAATGAGTTTCTCAGTGATCACGGAATTCGGTCTCTCTCCAAGTTCCACAAGGAGCACCCTTACTCCATGACCGTCAACGGTCAAGTGTTTACAGTAGACTACGTTCCTGGTGACTCCAACTCTGGTCTCTTTGGCGGAAACTCCAACTGGAGAGGCCCTATTTGGTTCCCCACAAACTTCCTGCTCATTGAAAGTCTGCAACGCTTCTACATGTACTACGGCGACGATCTCAAGGTCGAATGCCCCAAGGGATCCGGCACGTTCATGAACCTTGCGGGGGCCGCGGAGGTCCTGCAACACCGGCTCATTGGACTTTTTGCCAAAAACGCAAAGACCGGGGCACGGCCCATCAACGGGGGCAACAAAAAAGCGGACCAAGACCCTCACTGGCGCGACCATGTCCTCTTTTACGAGTTTTTCGAGGCCGACACGGGCCGTGGTCTGGGGTCCTCGCATCAGTGTGGGTGGACGTCTCTCGTTGCAAAGCTTATCCACGATACAGGGGTTTCGCTTGAACTGGAAGGTCGCAGTTCTGCGCCTAAGACTCCGTTAAGCATGGCTGAGCAGTATTTCGATGAGGAGTACACGCAGAAACGGCATGCGCGCCGGAAGAGTACGACTATGAGGTTGAGTAGGAGAATGAGTTCGAGGTTTACGCCGGGTGGGCATAGTGACACGGCGAGTGCGCGGTCTCATGATCCTGCTAGTTGTGATGTAGATGATGATGATGAAGAAGATGTGCGCAAGCGTTTGGAAAAGTTCAACACTGGAAGCAATGAGTAGACTACGACACTAGACTCAGTAGAGTGAGAGAATTTTTATAGAATTCTTATAAGAAATATAGATATATATATATATATTCACCGGCACAAGTTATCTGCAATTACAAGATATTTTGAAAGAGAAATAAAATAAAAAAATCATATGCTATTTATTATTGATTCATGGGGGATTACCGGTACAAAAAGAAAGCCATGTAAATGTAGATATCTATCTACCAACTGGAGTTAATTACTGGGCTACAGTCAAAACCACACATCTTTCCAAGTCAAATCACGGCGTACAGCATTCGAGACACCTTCATTAAACTGAACCCATACCTTTTCCTCAAGCACAACAATTGGTGCATTTTCTGGTTCTGATTCTGGTTCTTCTCGATCTTGGTCTTGGTCTTGGTCTTCATCTTGCACAAACAGATTTTCGTCATCCCCCAAGATGCTAGTTGACTTAACAATTGACTTAACGACTGACTTGGTGGCAGTTGATTTGACAGTCGATTTGACCACAACCTTCCTAAACCTTTCAAACGGATCATAAGATGCCACTCTAACACTCTTTCTTGGTTCATCAATCCCGTCGTCCATTGTCCCATTCCCACTGCCACTGCCATCCATTTTGCGCTTCCGCGATCCCCCTGCATTACTACTACTACCACCACCACCACCACCACCACCATCGTTTGGTTTTTTCCTTCTCATGAGCTCTTTGGCCTCAGGATCGCTCGAGTTCATTTTCCGCACAGTCCAGTGGCCGTCATGAATCCGTGCCGTGTGTCTCACCTTTTCAAGCTCGTTGAATAACGCGTGCCGCGTCGTGTATCGCCCAACGCTACCTGCTTCTTGGTCCTTTTCGCCAAATAATGCTAGATTTTGGATTGGAGGCGTTAGGATGTACACTTTACCGTTTGTGCCTCCTCCTCCGATGAGTGTACTGCCACCCCCGATGCTGTTGGTCATGAGTTGCTCAATTGCTCGGAGCTGGAAATACAGATTGTAGTTGACAAGTATGGCGACTGTGGATTCAATCTTTTTCATGTCATTCTTTTTGCCCATCGCCCGGCTACCACCACTAGCAGGTCCACCACCGCTACTGCCACCCATTCCCTCTAGAGTGGGATTTATTAACCGCATCATGTAAGGCAAAAGTTCACTAAACACCTCTGATTTGTTGAATGCCTGGCGGCACGTTGGCGCCATCAAATGAATGAACTCATCTCCAATCTGCTCATTCATTCTCTGAGCTTCTCGGAACTCCAGCCCAGTATTGACAATCATGTCCTTGCCGCCGCTCCCCACATTGTTGTAATTCGAAAATAGCGAAAAGCACGCCAGGGGCGCGTACCCGTGGTATCCTGCCAGCGCGCCATGCTGGGACGTGTAAATGCCCCGATTTATCATGTCATGAAAGTAGAGCCAGTCTCCAAACAAGACCTGTTTTTGAAACATGTCGTCGTGAAACTGCATTTCTGGATACATGGTGAAGCAGCTGCTTATTATACGGTCGTACTCGCCACATGAATGAATGTCGGTCAGTACTGCTGTTGATTCTTCTGTTTTATTACTAAACCCCCGGTGCCGTCTGAAAATTCGATTCACCACGCTGGTCCAGCTTTTTTCGCGGTCTTTGATAGATGTCCTTGTAGCTATGACTAACTTCTTTTTAGCGTCGTCGTTGCCTGGTCGAGAGCTAGCTTCCATTGATGGCAGTTTAATTGGGGTGACACCAAACTGTAGGAGATTCAAACAGCTTCGCATATCGCTTTCGGCTTCATTGGCAATCTGCATCAACACCCGGTTGTCGACCTTGATGCCTTCCACACGACACACATGCACCAACTTGTCCACAATGATTGCTGGCGCAACTCTCCTGTATGACACAATTTCAGCAAGTGGTCGAAGTGTTCGGAGGGTTGGAGAATAAGCGTCGTTACAAATGGCGATAATGGGTCTCAGTAAGAGTTTAGCTTCACGGCCACCCTTGCTATTTGAGGACCCGTATTTAGTGCGTTGCTTGAGCAGCTGCGTAGCTCTGGCATCAGAATTGATAATATCAACCAATGCCCGAATAAATCCCTATAATAATATAGTCAGTTAGAACTGGTTCAACATTGTAAACCTTCCAATAACACATACGCTTTCTGCAGCACCTTCGATTTCGTCTGCAATTATACAAACTGGCTTGCCTCCAACACGATGAGTGGCAACCGCACTCTTGATCTTGTCTTTGACTAGAGGCCCAGACCTCTCATCACTAGCATTGATTTCCAAAATGTCATATCCTGCATGCTTTGCAATCACATGGGCCACCGTTGTTTTACCGATACCCGGCGGCCCGTGAATAAGTAGAATTCGGCGTTGCGGTCGGTTGAACGGGTCGTTGTACATTTCATTATTGTTACTGACGCTGGCTTGTGTTTCGGTTTTAAAGACTGCGTGGGACCAACTTAACAGCCATTTCAAGAGCTGGCGATGTGTCTTTTCAGGGCCCAGGAGATCGACCCATTTGTCGGGTCGCCATTTTTCACACAGCAAGCCTGTTGGTCTATTCGAGTCCGCGATGGTCGGCGGCGCACGCGGTGGGAGCGCTCGTTGCTGTTCATCGTAGTCTATTAATTCTTCGGCCTCGCTTAAAAGCTTGTGAATGGGCACGCCGTAATAGTTTCGCGTTTTTACGGCGGAGGAAGACTCGTTTGAGAGATCGAGTGATGAAGGTGTCGCCTTTGGAAACTTTCGCTTCAAGTTAAAGGTGCCGCCATTACTGAGTCGAACTGCTTTATAGGAATAGGTATCTTGAAGTCTGGCGACGGAGGGATTGATGGGTCTGCCGGTGGTTTTGGAAAAGATGCTGGATCCAAGGTCTAAATCGTCATCAAAGGCTGACGAAAGCTGCGGCATGGCAATAGTATCAGAGTCTGAATCTAATGGCTCCATAATGCTCCTGGAAAGCAAGTTATCAGCCATCTCGAGTGCGTTTTGAGGAGGAGCAGAGAAAATGGATTTTTTTTTCATTTTTTAATTGTTTTCTTTTCATCAACACGCGTCTGATCCACGGTAACGTTAATCCCAAGTACTAACACCAGCAACACGAAATGAATTGCGAAAACTTGAGCAGAGAAGAGCTTCAGCTTCACATGGCATTGGTGAGACCGCGTTTGAAGCCATGAGCAATGTGCCTGAATTCTAACAGATTGTTTGTCCACAGGCGCTTGTGATCTTGAAGAAAGGATATCCGCGCCATAATCGGCGAGAACAGGCTGCACGGATTGTCAAGAAACACAGTGATTTGCCATCGTTTTGGAGAGACCGATACCGTGATCGAATGACGGAGGTCATAAAGCTTCAAATGGAAGTTGCTTCTCTTAAAACGCAGCTAAGTGAAATGAATCAAGAGAAGCAAAAGCACCAGCAACTTAAATCCAAGAGGCCTCCGCTACTGCTGCTACAGACGTCTCAGACACCTCCAGTAGACGAATTGCAGTGTAAATAGCATAACCTGTCATGAGCCCTCTGTACTAACAGAAAAAAATGACAGTTATAAACTCTGGTTTGGAACAGCTGAAGGAGATTACAGATTTGGAGTATCTTCGCTTTTTCTTGAGCCATTTTTTCACTCGTCTCATCAACCTGAGCTCAGCGGGGAGTTCATTCCAGTTTTCAATGGATCTCGTGGAATCAATTCTTGAGAGCATCAAGGAGTGTCACGATGCCTGGATTGAGCGTGATCCTGATTGTATGGCAGCCTCGAGTAGTTTGTTCTCGTACATGCTGTCATTTCTTTACGTTCTATCAAGTATTGTGCATTATGACTTGCAAGTCGACGAAATTGGTGTTAAGGCTCTTGTGAACCTGGTCAATGCGACACAACCATTAAGAAACAGTATTCTTTTTTTCTAATGAAATTCTTCTGATGAAATCGTTCGGTCGCTAACACTCGAGTAGATGCGATCTACTTGCTAGGCCAGTTCCTCTTACGCACTGGACACAGAACCAACCCCAACAACAAATTCGCTAATCCAGGATCCATCATGGTCGAGAGAAAATGCTTTCTGTCTTTTACCTTCTGTATTTACTCGGCCATGTGCCATCTACTTGGGCAAAAGCCTTCGAAGACACAGCTCAAGGCTACCACGCCAACTATACTCGCGCAATCCATGGCTTTGAAAAAGCTTCAGCACGATATCACAGAGTTCATGATTTACAATATGGAGGACAAGCGAATCCAACAAGCATTTCTCAGCATGTCTTGGAACAGGACCTCGACAGTTAATGTACAATAAATGCCATAGTCTATTTACCACAGTTTTATATTCCTTGTTTTAGTTCATCAAAATAAGCATGTTTCATGGCCTCAGCAGCCGTAAAGCGTTTCTGGTGGTCGTATCTTAGCAGATTGTCGATAAAGTCCAGAGCATCGCGCTGTGCAAACTTTGAGTTCTCTGAGGTCACAAACTTTGACCAAGGGCGGGCTGGATAAGTTCCAAAGTCATCGTACTCCTTACCTAGTTTAAGGTCGTACTTTTTCAGGTACGCGTATAGCTTATCGGTGCCCAGAACGCGGGCAATTTTGACAAGCTGGTCGGTATTAGAATTGCCATGGAAAAAGGGCTCTTTTTTGAAAATCATGGATGCCAGCATGGCTCCAAAGGACCAAATGTCGAGAGAATAGTCGTAGTATTGAAAGTTGACTAGCAGCTCAGGGCCCTTGAAGTACCGAGAAGCCACTCGCACATTGTACTCCACGCCTGGATGGTAGAACTCAGCAAGCCCCCAATCTATAAGCTTTAATTTACGGTTATTGTGGTCTATCATGACATTGTAGGGCTTGACATCTCTGTGCATGATTCCTTTCGAGTGAGCGAAATCCAAAGCCTAAATGGTCAGCGCCTGAAGGACCCAATTACGAAGAAAGAAAAAAAGAAGAACAATACCTTGAGAAGCTCCAGCATGTAGAATTTAATGTCATAGCTTGTGAATTGCGGGTAAAGCGTCCTGAAGTCAACGTTGTTGACGCGCTCAAAAATGAGGGAAGGAGATTTGCTCTAAACGGACTTGGATTAGCATAGTAACTTGATAGAAAAGGAGTTCAAGCAATACGAACCTCCGCGTCTCTAACGATGTCCAGTAGATTTATAATGTTTATACCGTCGCGTACGTTTTGAAGGATTTTGATTTCACGCTTGATTTTTTTTCGTTTGACAGGCTTGAGAACTTTGATAACGACATATTCGTCGCATCTAATGTCGATGCCTTCAAAGACTTCTGAGTACTTTCCACGGCCGATCTTTCGAATGATTTCATAGTTTTCCTGTTCGCCCCATTCGGCGGTGAAGTTCTCTGAGTCGCAGTTGTTAGAATGTGGAGTTGATCAAATATGTTGAAGCATACCATAGTCCCAATAAGACTTGGGCATTTCGTCGTTTACGTGAGCGTAAACGCGCGAGACAAGGTCAGCCATGATGTGTTAGTATGTCCGCGTGTAACTGAAGCACGGAGGTCCAAAAGGTGTTGGTAGAGACTTGACTTTTGAGAAGCCTATAAAACTATCCGTGTAAAGCTTCATTCGTGGCAGTTGGGACGACACCGTGACGCTGACGGTGCTGCTGCTGGGACGTCCGGTGATATCTTGCATACTACCCGGCTTTGAGTAGCGCGCGTTAACAATTGTAATTAAGGCAGGCAAAGCCCAAATTCAACATGTTCTTCAACATCCTTCATTACCAACAGCCACACATCAGCTACTAATGAGTCTAAATCAATTGCAAAAGCCTGTTAGTCCGTATCCTGGAGAGATATGGGTCTACCAATGCCTGGCTCCAGCGTCAAGAGTAACAATTAAAGCTGAAACTATTGGAACAGACCCTGCTGCCGGCAAGATTGACAGCAGCAGCGGATCAGTCTACCTCAGCACGCGGCGGCTGATATACGTGCCAGAGGAAGCAGAAAGCAACTCCTGTGGCCATCATGTCAAAGGCAAAGGAGATCGCAATTTTGAGTCTCTGTCGATTCCTCTAGACCGCATTAGCGACACTCACCTACGCCAGCCATGGATAGGTCCTACTGGGTGGGTGGCGATAGTGGCACCGGTAACCGACGGGGGAATGGATCCTGAGAACAGCATGTGGAAACTCGAGCTGCTGTTTAAGGATGGTGGCGTGTATGATTTTGTGGAAGCGTTCAACAAAAGCCAGGAAGCACGACAACGAGGTCAAAACCATACAGAAGAGCTTCCCGTGTACACCCCGGTTGATAGTAGGGGGGCAAACGATGACGATATACCCCCATATGTATAATTGTAGACGAAAGTCAATTGAGCTCTGTGGAAAACAGAGTCTGCGAAGCTCTGTTTAACGAATTTAATATACTAATACTTCTAAGCTAGAATACCTCATCGTGACTCTTGATGGATCACAAAGCCATGAAGGTCAATCTTCATACCTCACTTCACTAATTTATTATTAAGTTATGGATTCACCTCGTCGTCATTGACTAAATTTAAACACAAGACCACTCTTGTCAATTAAAAAAATCCTTTAACTATCGTAGTAATTTTATTCCACAATCCACCCGCACACTTCTTAAGCATTGATTGTTTGGTCGCATCATCTGGAAGAGAACTCAATTGTAGATTCTCTTCGTATACACGTAGCCTGTCAAGTAGATCCTTGACGTCAGGACGAGGACAAGTGTTTCCGTTAGAGCTGCTCACACTTGCCGTATTCTGGGGAACATAACACAGTGGATGAGAGTACGGATTGTTTGACGTTGGGGAGTAAACAAATGATGTAGCTTCTGCCGAGTAAATTTCAACTTCAGCCTCTGCCTCAGCCCACAACATGTTCCTGGGTCGCAAATCAATAATGTGATTGGTGATGTCATGCTCCAGGCATACCACTTCACTTGGGGATTTCGTTAGCGCCTTCGAAATTTCAGGCATTGTGCAGGCTATTTGAGCTTCCGATGGTACTTCAAACTCGATATCAGTGGTATCATGCTCAGGGTTTCTAGACATTAATTCGACTTCCAAGCTCTCAGGAATTTCAGGCACAAATTCAACTTTCAAATCATTAGGTGACTTCGGTAAGTCGGCACTCGCACATTCAGGTATTATTTCCGACCGAGCTTTAGTTACCGCGGGTATCGCTGTTGCAAAACTAGCTAGATGCATTAGGTCCTTTATTTCCAACTCTTCTCCGGTGCTTTCGTAAACAAAAGGTCCTGGGTATCTAATTTCTGCTCCATCATGTTCAATGTCTCTCATATCAGCAGCATCTATGCTCTTAGGTATTCTTGGTTCCAACGTTATCCGCTCATGGATTTTCAGTTGAGCTGCTTCCTTGACTTCCTTCTCTTTTTCACTTGCTCCTTTGCACACGATCGCGGTAATTTCTGCTAGTGCATTTTCAAAATCCAGCAGGGTGTCAATGGGCTCGACATAATCAGGCCCTTGGGATATGTCATTTTCCAGCCAGTCAAGTTCCTCGTACTCAATTGCTTTGAACTCCATGTTATCACCCAGATTTTCTGCTTTCAAGCTTTGGATTTCGTTTGCAATTAACTGTTTCAAACTGCTGCCTGTATTCCAAAAGTTTGCAATAATGTAGTCATAAAAAAATTCCAGAATCCAATTGTACTCGCAGGTGCTGAAATAAGTGTCATTGGCTACCAATGACTCGTAATACAAAACGGGGCAGCGCATTTTGACATACTCGTGAAAAACACTTAGCTTATTTCCTTCATTCTGATAGTACTTCTTCACTGGATCAAGTCCTTTATCAGTGTCACGATACTTTGCCAGGCAGAGAGCTACACATTCTGCTCTGGTCTCGTTGAATCCTTCACATCCTGACTTGCTGATAGAGGCTGCCTTGTCGGGCCTTTGCAAGAAGGTTTTCATTTCAGGTTTGGCCTCTACTTCGGACGGTAAATTTTGTTCCATTTCTAACCAACATTCATCCCAGAACTCTTGAGTCAGAGGTTTTTGAGCATTTCGAAAAAATTCTTCCAACGCGGCGTCAGCTAGCTGGGATTCATCGAGGGACTGGTCATCGCCTTTGCGTGGACAGTGGATTTCCATGTTCAGCAAACATTCATCGTAGAATTCCTCGGTCAGTGGTTTTTGCGCGTCTAGGACTAGTTGTAGGAGTAGATCCTCATTGGTATCCGTATTGACTGTATCGATTTCAACTTCCTGTGCTCTCAAATTAAGGTCTAATTCATTTTCCTCAAAGGTTGCTTCATTTTGGACGTATTGAGTCAGTTGTTGAGAATACGTAGTGTCGCCCCGATCCCTGACTTCTGGGTAAGCGGAGTTTGCAGTGAGATCGTGATTAGTAAATTCTGGAATATTGTTTTCGTCATAGTAGTTGTTGGGCTCAATCATGGGAAGGCAATCATTCCAAAACTGCTGGATCTCCGGTACTTGCTCATCCATTATTATTTGACTAGGTAGATCCATGTCAACGGTAGACTCGTATTCAGGTGAACTGTCGTTGGCCAAGTCATATTCCCCATGAACAAAAGAAGGCATTTGAACCGTTGAAACTATTTCAGAAGCGCCAAAGGTATTATTTAAGTTGTCAGGATTTTCACCATTTTCGGTTTCTGTATATTCTAAGCCGAAATCTGTCCATGAATTGCTCCAGAGTTCCTGTGGAATTGGTGGTTTCATTCCAAGACTAGATTTCTCGGATTCCGAGCTTTTGGTTTTGTAACTCTTGCTAGCGGGTACTTCGTGTATTTCTCCAGTGGCAGTGTAATTGACTAAAATCTCAACATAGGAGTCATTCCAAAAATCTGGAATGAATGGCACTTGATTGTGCTCATCCAATTGTTCCTGTGATTCGCATGCAGTTAACTCATCAGCGGCAGTATCTGGCAGGAGAGACTTTTGTGTCTGATTTACAATAACGGCTGAATCAGTCATTGGTGATTTGCGTATACAAGAGATTGATTTAAGGTGATTCGAGTCTCTCACTAGACATGTCAACGGTGCTTTTTGTTTCAAAGGGAATCAAAAAAGAAAAAAGAGAAAAAAGCTCGGACTCGAGGCATCAACAGGGCAGTACGTAATTAGATTATATATATATAGCTGTAGTAATGCTCAGTCTCAGGAAATATTCATGACAATCAATCAGTAACTTTGATTCGAGATATCTAAAAACAACACTTACTCCGGTAGATCACTTTTGCAAGTGAAAAAAAAGTTGTTTGGCGCGGACAGGAATCGAACCCGCAACCTTTGGATAGTTATCCCATGTTGTTGGAATCCAACGCTCTGCCATTGAGCCACCGCACCTCCCATAAAATTTAAATATTTTTTGCATCTATAGACTCAAAATATTTATTTATTTCCCTATTTTTTGTTTAATATGGTTAATTTGAGCTGACGAAGACCTAATTTTTGAAGAACATTCTAACCCTGTAGTCGTTGCACCGTGGGCAAACCCGAATGAACAAAAGGAATCTAACTCTAGCTGGAACCTTATCTGGAAAAAGCATAAAAATCTGAAAAATATGGAACTGAAGCAACTCTTGAACAACTGGCAAAAAGAATTTGATACTGGGACGAAGGGAAATTGGTA
>JAJMKT010000235.1:0-33831 GCA_030563985.1 Geotrichum restrictum
AAATGACCGTACTGTAATTGGAACTCTGGGCTCGCGTCTTTTAGTTTGCGGCGCTGTGATGCCCTTTCTTGATCAAGGCTCGATCCTGCTCTTTTCTCTCTCAGCACCGGGGCTGGGGGGAGGTGCCTATTTCTTTTGGTCGGTCGGTCGATGGAGTCCAAGTTTTTTCTTTTCGAGCTGCGGGTCTGCTCGGATTGCGATATATATAATAAATTAACATATACCTAGTTGGTGTTGTGTCAAACAGGACATGTAATACTGATTTTTGTGATTTTTGGGGTATTTTTATATTTTTAATATTATTTTTATTTTTCAAATAGTAACGAGAGATGCTCTACGCCACTCCACAGACTCACAGAGCGAGTGAGCAATATTGTTCAGCTCAGAACTGGTCACGGCTTATTAGGCAAACACTTCCACAAAATTTGAACACAATTAGGAAAATGCAGTTGTGGGGAGCAGAAACAGACCGCTCAACACTTGCTTGTAAGCTGTCCCAATCTCGAACGACCCCGAGACACATTGCACAACGTTTCCGCTACTCTGGATCTTTTAATAGACTAGAGTCTAGAGTCTAGAATCTAGACTATTGTTAACACTGAACAGTACAGTATTATAAAAGGACTGCAAGCGGTAAACTTTTTCTCAGATGAGAAACTCTAGGAGTAACCACACATGGTAGCTACCCGAAAACGCTAGCTGGAGATATCAAGTGGATAATATTATGGCTGAGGCCCAGTGCTTAAATCCCCAAAAGCTGCTACCAACGGCTGTTAAATGCAGAAGTAGGAGTAGACTAGAACTATAGAGGCATGCGTTATTAGGGAGATTATGGAGGTAACAAGACAAAGGACAAAGGCCCACCGATAGCACGTACAAAGCCAAACGGTTATATTGAAGTAGTGGCGAGTGGTTATTCCCATAATTTTTTTTCAGAATTTATATTTTTTTCTTTATATTTTCGTTTTCTAGGGTCCCCACTTGTTTAAGCAATTTAAGAAACTTATCCTTTTTCAAAAAAAAAAAAAAAAACAAGGGAACTACCCGTAGGCTATGTTTAATGAAAAAGCGCATACATGGACAACGACAACCCAGCTGGTCTACGTTAAAAATATAACGATAGACCCTAATAGTCTAATTAACTGATCCAGGTCATATGGTGGATTGAAAATGGCACGTCTAAGCCCTATAAATTTAACTTATTCGTGTCATTTACCACCAATAAAGTTTGAGTAAACGGTTTTCAATATTGTGAGTCAAAATATAAATTCGATGTGACGTCATAAAGGTACCACCTGCGAGGCTGCGTCTGAGTTTATTGAACTTCTGAGTTTATTAAACGTCTGAATTTATTAGACTAAACGATGTGAATTTATTAAACGATATCTAAACTTATTGAACGATATCAAGCTTTCTATAGAATGGTGGCCACATTTATGGTTCCTTGTGGTAAATGGCCATTATGATTGCTGATTGCTCTCTGAAGACTGTACTAGGCTAACCAGGCGAGATCGCTCGAGACATGAACAAAGGTGATGCGATTATCTACAAGTTCCACTGGAGTGCAGCGTATCGCGAGCATCGCGAGCATCGCAAACATCAAGAGTATCAACCATGAACGATAACTTAGTACGTAGTCTACTAGCTATATATGGGAGAACAAAAGAAACAGAACAACTTATGATTGTATTAGTCTAGACAATGGACAACAAAAAAAAGAGCCACACCCAGGGATATAAATAATAGTATACACTGCAACGTCAGAAGGGATGGTGGCCTACAAAAAATTAGAATAAATAAGAGAAAAAGAGAAAATAGAAAATAGAAAAGAGGAAAAAAAGAAACATAAAGTCGTTGACGAGAGTCAGAAGACTACTGGTATAATCCAGCAGGTAGCAACTGTGCATGTGACGGCTTTCCTAGAGTCTGCTGGTGCTTGCGCTGGTACTTCTGCTGCTGCGGTAAGCTGGCAGCAACTTGTGACTTCGTATAAAGACCATTAATAAACACCAACCCCACAGCCAAAACAACTACCGTCGAGATACCACTATCAAGCACAGCCATGAGCCAGTTGAATACCATGAGTAGCACAATACCTTCAACCACAATGATCGCAAGGCGTGCCTCAGGTTTCTCAACAGCCAAAACCGGTGCCTTCAACACATTGAGCAGTTCAATGGGAGAAGACCAATAAGTAGAAGTAGGCATACGACTTTCTGTAGCGACAAGCCCCCGAGCACGGGCTACATGCGAATGACTCGCAGGAGACCTGGAGCGTGAATGCGAATGCGACCTCGAATAGACTGATTCTGCGTAGGGTGGGGGGCCGGTCGTCGGATATGTCGGTACTGAGTGTTGCTGCTGCACTTGAGCGTTATAGGCAGCGGCACGAGAACCAGGAGCGGCACCAACCCTTGCGCTGGGGTTTGCTCTTGCACTGGGATTTGAAATGTAGGACAAGCCATTTGAAGAGTACAAAATATAGTTGTCCATCTCACTTGGGTTGACCAAGTCTGGTCTGATCGATGGGTTGCGAAGAATCAACCTAGGGTCGAGCCTTAGATTGTCGCCCTCGTCATCATCGTCGTCCGCAATAGCGTTTTCAGACGTTTTGAAGCCAAAATTCATATTGGGACGTCCGCCAACAATATTACTATCAGAGGAGGTGCGAAAATGGTTGGCAGCATGGTCTGGCACATCATGATGACTGGACTTGGATAAATGTAGGACTTCAGCGAGATTCTTTTTAAAAGAAGCTCCATGCGATGAGGCTCTAGGACGTCTGTCATGCACAAAGGCAACACGTTTCTCGGGCTGCTGGTTGGAAGTTCTCTGCCTCGAGGAGGAGCGAGAACGGTCCTCGCCTGTCAAGGCGGAAGGGTACCTGGGGACTCTGGGGGAAGTTTCAGGTGGAACCTCAATAGGGTCCATATTTCCTACTGCGTCGCCATCAGCGTAACCTCTATTTGCGGGAACAGTGAACGGGAGATGTTCTCTAGAGTAAGTGGCGATATCGGAAGGGAAGGGATTAAAGGAAGTCATAGTAGTGAAGCGAAAGCTAAGGTGAATGTTTGTGTGGAGATGGAATAAGGTAAATGTTTGTATGGAGATGGAATAAGTAAAATAAATTATCAGGGAAAAGCGAAAGGTTTAAATAAGTTTTTAGAGATAGACAGAAAGGCCGTTGTTACAAAGATGAGCACCGTATATCGTATTAGAATCATAACTTGTTAGAATTAGAATGTTGGAATTGTAATAGATTCCAGAGCGTGCCACGATACAAGGGCTTATTAAGGTAAGAGTGGCTTGGGTAGTTAGTACGGAATCCGATGACGGAGAAGACGATACATCGCATCTACTGGACTCGGTGGCTACGGCAAATAATTGCACATTGCTTTGTAGTTTAATACTGTGATCGACCAAAGTTGAGCAGTTAGCAATCGATTGGCAATAGAAAAAGCCGTTGAGAATTGGTCAGAGCGGCTTGCTGTGCATGTGTTACAAACCCGTTGAGGCACGTGTAATAAGTCTTTATAACGAGGAATGTGACGCTTGCTCAACAAGAAAATAAGCCGTTTATAATGGCTTTAGAAGGCTGCCCGACGGCTATTTTGAGCTATTAGATGGTTATCGGAGGGGAAGCTGAAGACCAACGGGAGGCCAACGCTCCTCTTTGGTATTTCTGGGATTTTAGTTACGGACTGTGAAGCCCGACCGGTAAGAAATCCACTGGTAAAAATTCCAGCTTTACCGGACATGCCACGAATTACAAGTGTTCTATGCCTTAACGCCGCGTATTCTATTCGCTATTTTCGGCAAACGAGGCTTTCGGCGCAAGTAAAAAGCGGAAGCAGTGTGACGAACGAGCCTTTTAAGCGATTTATTTTATTTCATTTCAGTATGAGACTGTATCCATTGCTGAAAGATCAAAGCTGAAGATCTCACTATTTTCATGTTTTTGCTTATTTGCATTTTTTGCATTTTTATTTTCTGGAATTTCATTCCTTGAGGGCTAGGTCTTGGGTCCCGACCCCGCCAGTTGCTGTAGCCCTAAAGCTTCATTCTTAACTAGTATACTTGCTACGCTGCGCAATTGTTAACACCAACATGACTGACCTCCCTACCACTCCAAATACCGCTTCTACTGCTGCTAGGGACATATGGGATAGGCTCACGAGATCGACGCAGACTCCTTTTCCCGCTTGGGGGTTTTCTGCCGGCTGTATGTACCCAACACCGATACAAACGACAAGACTAACCTTCAAGTGCTGGCAACGCTTCCCAAAGCCATCTCTAAGAAAGGATACCGACCAGCTAGGGGCAGCATTCTTGGCTTCGGCTTCGCAAGTGCTCTAGGAGGTATGCTACGCGCAGAAACAAAAACTAATCTAGTAAACAAACAACTAAAAGCAGCACCCCAGGATATATGATTCACGACGGTGAGCTGGTCAATGGCTCTGGATTCGTTTCCGGTAAGAACTCACTTCAGATAAACTAAGCCCTATCTGACTGCTTGTAGCTTGGAGTTTCCTGTATTTGCTGGTGAACGGACGAGCTGCGTTTGCGCACTTTCGTCCAGGGCCCAAGATACTTGCTGGCGCGGCTGTGTTCAACACCCTTTACTATGGCAAGAACTTTTTCTTTCCGGGGCAGTCAAACAGCCTTCTTGGGTGATCGCTAACGTCGTGCTGTACTGTATACGTTGAGGGTTGCGCGTGTTTGCGAGTCTGGAACGGCCTTTTAAATCCAGCTCTGCCCCATCTTGAACGCCCATCTGTTGTCGGCCTGACGTAAGGCACGAATTCAAACATACAGTACTGTATGGAAATAATCCATGCTAAAAATACTTGAAATAAAATAAATAAAACCACCACCACCAGCAAACACCATCTCTACTTGTAATTACAGAAGACTAAGCTACTTGCAATGTCGGCTAGGATTGAGTGTAAGTCTGCACGATCTGTGTAAAGCCCTTCTGCCGCGCCTAACTAACTTCTGCTGTTGCTAGTGAAGGAACAAGCCCAGAAACTCGTGCCTGGAGATGTTGTCCGTGGAACCCTCTTTCTAGACCTCACGAGCTCAGATTCCCTACGGACTATACAAATCAAGCTAGAAGGTAAGTTCAAGCACGGCATCCATGTGTGAAATCTGAAGCTGACAGCTACAGGAATTGCGCGAACCAAGGTCTTTCTTCCGCTCCCTCGAAAAGATGAACCTAGTGCCCCAGATCATGAACAGGCCGCCCCTTCTGGGGGTAACAACCCCCCTCAGATGAACGGATCCAAGGCCAATGCTCAAAAACCAGTGAAAAAGTCAAGGAAAACGGCTGTGGAGATTCACAGGTTCTTGTACCAGACAGATACGCTGTTCCCGTCTGCTGCAGAACGCGAGTCCTCTGTGTCAGAGTCCTATCCTCTGGCGGCCGGTAACTACGAGTTCCCATTTAGCATCACTATTAATGAAAATGCATCCTGTGATATTGTCTCATACAATCATGCGGTTTTTAATCGTCTAGACATGGGGTCCAAAGGAAAAAGCACGAAAGCCGGTGGAACACATAGCGTTGTAGGCCTCCCGCCAACACTATCCGACATGGACAAGACTGCATCTGTCAAGTTTTTTCTAAAAGCTACAGTTACAAGATCATCGGTTCTGAAGAAAAACATTCGAGTATTCTTGCCTTTGCAAATGGTTCCCAGGGGCCAAAGCGTGGGAACCGACTTCACCATCATGTATACTCGACAGCCCATGGTTTTACAAATCCACAAGCTGTGGCCGGCCCCATGGGGTACGGACGGACCCAGCAATAGCAGTTCACAAAAGCCAAAAAAGAAAAAGGGGTGGGCGTGGTTCCGATCGAAAAAGAAGCCCGACACACAACCGCTTAATGTAACCTTCGAAATGAGATATGCTAGCAACGCGGTTTTCGTAGCCGGCCAAGGAATGCCATTCAAGCTGTTTGTCGTGGCCGACGTGCCAAAGTCGACTGCGTTCTTGACCACCCATCTCATGATCCAGGACATCAAAATCAAGCTCCTCGCCACGACAGAGCTACGCGCCCAGGATCAGAAGGACACGGTTGAGAGCTGGACGCCAATTTTTGAGCCCACGGAGAAGATTGACTTTGCGTTGAACTGGATGCAAGGTGCGCACACGACAGGCGCCGGGCGTGACGTGTGGAGTTGTGAGCTACCGAGCATGCTATGGGAAGACGCTGTGCTTCCAGAGGACACCGCGCCGTCCTTTGCCATGTGCAGTATCCGGCGGTGGTACGAGCTAGAGGTGACGGGTACCTTTGCAGGTGGCCCGGACGCTGAGGTAGTACAGACTGTGTCGTTACGGATCAACGTGAGTATTGTGCCGCCCAGCTCGGCTGGCCACGGGAACTTGAGCGTAGACCTCTGGGCTGCAAGTAACAGGACGACACCTGCGCCAATTTTCGATGGGCGTGCGCGGTCTTCGTCTCCTGTCCGCGACGGACTCAATCGGTCCAGAACCGATCCTCAGCTCTTGATGTCGTCCCAAATCAGACCTGTACAATCTGAAGATGCGCTGCAGATGATGTCCCAAGCGCAACGACGTGGTCTGGCACGATCTCCCTCGGTTCCATTTGCATCGGTTCCGTATCCTTTAGGGGGCTCGTCGATGCCTGAACCACACAAACGACGACCGCGTACCGGCCCACCTCGAACGCCCAACGGAGTAGTTATACCACCTGCTGGCATGCTTCCGCGAACAGTTAGCGATGAAATTGAGATTCCTCCTGCTGGCATGCTTCCTCGAGGCAATGCCAATGTACCAGGGCAATCTGCGGCGGCGGCGGTACCAATACCTCAACTGACTACAGCGCCACCACAACCAGCACCGGTACTAGGGGCAGGACGGCTTGTTACTGTCGAATCACGAAATATGCCCCGGATCATGACTGGCCAGCGAAAGATTGATCGGCCGCCGGTACCACACACGGCAGATGACTGGCCAACAGCTGCCAGCCAGCCCAGTGCCACCCATGGCCAGCAGCAGGAATCGCATGTGTCTACAGCTGCGCGTCCGTTAAATGCGCCAGCACCAAATGGGCCATCGACAGTACTGCCAATATCAATGCCAGAGCAGCCGTATTATACCAACGGCAACGGCGGCGGTAGTGGCGGTGGTGGTGAGTACAATGAAGACGTCCGGGAACAGTTGCAGACGCATAGCCCACGGCGTCAAAGCCAGCAAGAGTATGGCCAGATGTATGGTCCTCGGCGTCAAAGCCAGCAAGAGTATGAACAGACACAGGGCCGGCGACAAAGTCAGCCAGGCCATGTCCAATATCAGAACCAGCAGCAGCAGCAACAGAGACAACAACAGAGACAACAACAGCAACAACAGCAGCAGCAGCAGCAGCGACAGCAACAACAACAACAACAGTATCAAAGCCAAGATCGGCGTCGAAGCCAGCAAGGGCAAGTCCAAGGCCACAACCAGCAAGAACAAAACCAAAACCATAATCAGAGCCCAGACCAAAAGCCAGCACAAACGCAAACATTAGACCATTTTGAAGCAAGGCCGAAACGAAAATCGGTTTCGCGTAAACCATTTGGGCAGCAGCAGCAGTCACCACCACGGCCTCAGCCACCGTCACAGAATCAGAACGGTGACGTGAATTCAAATTATTTGGGAGGACATCCACCAGGACCAGGAGGACCACACGTACCAGGAGAAACAATGGAGCACCGAGAAACAATGGAGCACCGAGAATACCTGCAGGACAATAATTATAATGGACTTCATGAACCACACGACTCCGAGTCATATGGGTTACCGGCGTATGAATCGATTGAATGGGATCTAAGAAGTCAGCCTGTTCCCGTAGGCACGTCAAATGGAATTGGTAACGGGGGTTGCCAGTAGTTAGAAAGAAAGAAAAAAAAAGAACTGATCGTTAAGGGACTTCGATAAGTGGAAGTCAAATGAATGCCCCGGTCCTTTTTTATTTATTTTTTTTGTAGTAAGGTTAAATGATGATGGTCAAGACATGCGACCGTATACGAAAAAGACTGTAAAAAAAAAGAACGAAACAAATGGAACTTGCCCTTATTATTTTAATAGAGTAAATAAACAGTAAACAAGACTTTGAAAGAAATTGGTAGTAGCGTTAATGTTTTTTGGGGGGGATCTTGGAGTTGTGTTCTGTCGAGATCTGTTTTGAGATTTTGTAACACTGAACAATGAAAGTAACAATTTCCTGGAGCTTACTGCCCATATCTTCGCACTTGCACGTACTGTACGTAGTTGAAAATGCAATACTAGTGTGTGAGAGTACTTTGTTTATAGCTCGCCAATATTTGATTTGGGTTTGACATATCTGGTATACAGGAGCTGTCAGGAGGTATCTGGTTCTTTATATTTCATCGTTGAATAGTTAAATCGTTCAATCGTTCAATCGTTCAATCGTTCAATTGCATCATTCTACCAAACAACCCCGAACGGCACCGTCGACCGCACATAACCTACACTCGCAAACCTCTCACGCGACAACTCGCCCGGCAACCGAATACGCTCATCCTGCGCAAAGTACCAAGCCAGCGAGCTCATATACAAACTCGCACCCGTCCAGCTGCCCATTGACCTAGCAGCCATGACGCTGGAGGCAGCTGGCCCCGTGTCCCGTTTCCGCAACCGGGCCCGCGTCTCTTGCAACACTTTGGAAGGGAGACCCGGAGTCCCCGTCGCGGCGCTCCCGACAAATATTATGGTGGATTGACTTGCACCACGAATGTCCATAGAGAGACTGAGGATTACTTGCGAAATCATGCGTGGCAGGTCGAGCTCGTCGTCGTCATCGTCGTCGTCGTCGTCAGTGTTGTCGGTGGCCGTGGAAGATGTTTGGTGCAGAAAGGTCCGGGTCACGCAGGTTTGGAGTCGTTGGTTGGGGATTTCTAGTAGAAAGCGGGGCGTCGTGGGAGATAATGGGGTTGATTGGGACGCGGTGGAATCTAATTTACGGACCAGATCAGTAATGTCGAGCTGGTGGCTGCTTGGCTCGTTACTGCCAAAAGTGTTGGATCGGGGACTATCAGGTGTTGGAGTGCTGCCGGGCATACTTGGAATAACCATCATGGGTATAGAGCTCCGCATCCTCGTTCCACCAAGTTCTCCAGTAGTGTATAGCGCCTTCGTAACCACGGCCTCAACCGCACTAAACGGAATTCTCAGTTTCCCTGCAACATGCGGGTACTGCTCTTGGACAAGTTTCTCAAGAACTTGCCCCACTGCCTTGTGCAACATTTTTGATCCCCTGGTCGACGTTTTCGTATTCATCAGCAACACTCTCAAATCGTAAACAGCATATACTGTCGTCTCTTCCCACCCGACGTCGACCACTATTCCCGACCGCAAACCTGCTGCAATCAGGTCCAAAACAGGTGATTCCAGAAACACTATTGAGCCAACATGGAGGTGCTTCAGACACACTTTCGCTATGCTCTCACGCAGGGTGCTAGGCCACATGGGGTTCTCGACAATGGCAACGCGTTGCTGCCTGGGATCCACCAGTAGCTCCATACTGAAAATGTGCACTAAAATGACCTCCAGCACCGTTTCAAACCTCTTGAGCGGCCGAGATTTGTACCAAGGATCTTTTAGATTTTCTGTACTAGCACTAGAAGTAGACTCAGTTGATGATGCTGCCAATGTTTCTTCATGATCAGCCATATCCCGTAAATTCCACAGATTGTGGTATATGCTTTCTTCCGTCTCCTCTTTAGAACTACTCTCGCTACTTCTCGGGCCACCTCCAAAATACAGGGAAGGCGTGCGAGCCACCCTCTGCCACCCAAACTCAGCTGGCACTATACACCGCGGCGCTGCATCTCCCGCAAAGCCAGCCTTGACTCTTCTGTTTCCAATTTCCAAGACCACTATATTATCAACGGTCACTGGGCGGGCAACACCACTTCCACCGCCGCTGCTGCTTTCTCCAGTAGCATCAAAAGTGCCTCCGCTTACGCCCATACTGCTGTTCAAGGCTTTTGACGACGCGCGAAGCGCATCAGCGCTTAACGAGAGTGCTGCGAGCCGCGATCGCAGCTGGGGGCTCTGCGTTAGGAGTTTCAAGTTGGGCGTGTGTGTGGCAGACGATCCAGAGGAGGATGTCCGGGTTGCGCGGCGGCGGGCGGAAGAAGAGGGTGTCGCCGGGTTGGCTAGAGGCCGTTGGGGCCGGCGTGGCGTGGAAGGAGGAGGAGGAGGGTCCATGTTGTTAGTTTTTTCTTTTCTTTTCTTTTCTAGACCGCTCGCTTATCCCTTCAAGGATGGTTACCTTAGATGGTCTATTTGGCAATTGTGTGATAAGTGAGCGCTGGTTTCATGCTCTGGAGGGCAACTACTTGGGGATTGAGATATGTCATACTGTAATTATTTTTTTGTTTTTGCCTGAAAAAAGTGTAGAAAAATCTGTGGCTGGGATATCGCGATGTAAAACTACTACTGCCTAGTCTACTGAATCATGAGCGAAGCCTTGACAGATCTAGAGCTCATTGAGATATTCGAACATGACATTGACGACAGCGATAGCGACATTGAACACATTGAAGCCGCTGACTTCACGAAGCGAAAGCGCAGCGATGAAGATGAGGATGAAATCACGACAAACACCACCTCTTCAAGGACTCTAATTCCTTCGCCCATCACGCTCACAACGATACAAGCGCTGCCGCTGTCTGAGAACATTGACACCGTCTCCCTCAAGTCGCTGCTTCATCACTCTAATCTGTCGCACATGTGGCAATTCAACTTCATGATCGATATCCCTTTCACCATGTCCCATGTGCACCCTGACGCGGAACCCGGCTTGCTTGCCCACTTCGTGACGGGTCACACCGCATCCAATAAAACTAAGCTCTCGGAACTCCGGACTCAGATCGCAGAGTCCAAGTCTAAGGCTAAGATCACCGTCAACAGCGTCTACCTCACCAACCCTTTCGGCACCCATCACACTAAAATGATGGTACTGGGCTTCGACGGCCTTACTAAACTACAAATTGTCATTCATACTGCAAACATGATACGATTCGACTGGGAGAACATGACTCAGGGAGTTTGGATCTCGCCTATGCTTCAAGTGGGGCCGCTCTCGTCCAATTCCTGCCAGTTCAAGACCGATTTTCTCGCCTATCTCTCGCAGTACAACCTTTCACCTACGAATCAGCTAATTTCCTGCCTGCGGCCATTTGACTTCTCTTCCGTTAAAGCCGTGCTTGTCGCTTCCGCTCCAGGCAACCACGCAGCAGGGTCCTCAAGTTATAACGCTTGGGGATTAAACAAGCTTCGGAACTGTTTGCAGAACGTGGGTGGATCCCCTACTGATCGCATTCAAGCACAGGTTTCCTCAATCGCGACTCTAGGTGCAGCAGACACGTATTTTTCACCAGTAATGGGCACTGCTTTAAACGGCAAACCAACTGGCAGTACTAACAATATTCCCGTCGACTTGGTGTTTCCTACAGTTCAAAACGTTCGGGACTCCCTGAATGGTTATGGTTCAGGTATGTCAATTCATTTCAAGCACTCAACGGCCCCCCAACAAAAACAGCTCGCGTACCTGAAGGCCCGGTTCTTTGCCTGGCGTGCTGTAAAAGCAGGAAGGGCCATGGCTGCCCCACACATCAAAACCTATATGCGAGTTAGCAATAATGCAGACCGCGTGCGGTGGGTTCTCCTAACGTCAGCCAACCTCTCCAAGCAGGCTTGGGGAACTCCTAGCGGGAAGGGCGGAAGTAATCTTTGGATCCAGAGTTTCGAGCTAGGTGTGCTAATGTACCCTTCTTTGTACAACAATAATCAAGCCTGCCAGGGCCCGATCCACTTTATCCCTTCGTACAAGCGTAATTCGCTTCAGGAGACACAGTCCACTCCCGCTACAGAGCCGACCATAAAAAAACCGAAACTAACGGGCATTGGGCCATCTGATACCTGCGTGGCCATTAGAATGCCATATGATTTACCTTTGACCCGATATAGCTGGGAGACTGGCGATATGCCCTGGAGCCCGCATGTAGCGCATAAGACGGCGGACTGGCATGGAAACAAGTGGTTGTTGGACTAGCTTTTACGTATTTTTCAAGAAACGAAATAATGCAACTTTAAACAAGCTTATAAGCTAGGTTTTGAGCATGGCCCAATACGGCCAAAGCGAGAATAATAACCAAAAAAAGTACAGTAGTGGAGGCCTGGAGAATGAGAAAGGTCCAAAGCAGCACAGGCTTTGAATTTGAAGGGAAGAAAGAAAAAAAATCTGATTTTGCGAGGTAGCGCAGCAGTCGCCCTTGCAGGGAGGCGTTCAGAAAGGCATAGTAAAAATGTGCTGCTGTACCGGCAGGGCATGAAGAGACGCCTTGCCATTTTGTTTATACGGCGGCATCTTCAACGATCGATGGCAAGTTGATGTCGATAGCTGTCAGCCTGTCAGTGTCAGTTAAAGGGTGGTCAGAACTCACTTGGGCTCATCGTGGCCTCATTGCTCCCTGCGGGCCCCTTGAGCTCAGGGAGTGAGTGTCCTGAAGGAAAGTCAAGTCGAGTTGTTTCACTTTTTGTTTTTTATGGGCGCAATAATTAAAATATTCAAGCACCACATCAACGTAGTGACAGTCCTTTTTTTTCGTTTTTTTTTTTTTTTCCCTGTGACTTTTTTTTTTTTCCGCCTTTCAGTCCCCAAATTACTTGAAAACATCCGTAACTCTTGTTTCTTCCTCCTTACTATCTCTACTTGACCTCTTCTGCATCTCAATCCTTTGGCTTCAGAGATCCTTCTGCCGTTGAACCGTTCTTCATGCCGCAGTGAGATACTCCGACTCTCCTCCTTCTATTTTTTCTGGTATGAGCACCAAGTAGCCATCATGAGCAACGACCCTGAATATCTAGTCGCAGTCCATGATTTTGTAGGCAGATCCGATGACGAGATTTCTTTGGTAAAAGGCGACCACGTCTTGGTCTTGGAGAATGATAATGACTTTTGCGACGGTTGGTTCATTGTAAGTATCGTCCATGTTGTTTAGCTCTGGCTGCCTTTCTAACGTGCTAGGGCCGTAATTTGTCCTCCAGGAAAGCTGGTCTTTTCCCTCGTGTTTTCACCACTAACCTGGTACTCCCCACCCCTGCTCCTTTGAATAATGTCACATCTCCCACAAGCGACACAGGGGGCATAGGGGTCACTGCTAACTCTAATTCTCCTCCACAAAACAACAACAATAACAACAACAATAACAACAACAATAACTTCCGGCCAGAGCATTCTCAGGCAAATGTGTACTCCCATTCCCCCTACAACTACTCTCAAAACGGATCTGTTACTGAAACCCTCACTGATATCGATGAAGCTATTTCTGAAATCAACAAGGCCACTGAAAACAACCCATCCAATTCGAATGACCCACATTCTCTGCCCACACAACAAATTCACAAAAACCTCCAAGCCCAGGAGGTCCAGCAAACACCCGAAACATTCAACTTCTCTAATGTACATTCCTGGTCTCCTCAGATTGTGCAGCAATACTTTTTTTCTAAAGGCTTCGACCCACATGTTTGCCAGTGTTTTGTAAATCATAAAATTACAGGGCCTATTCTGCTAGAGCTGGATCTGGCCTACTTGAAAGAAATAGACATCACGTCATTCGGCACTCGTTTTGAAATCTCAAAGGAGATCAAACAACTTAACCAGCTTGTCAGAAGCTCCACAATCTCTCAGGCATCCAATAATGATGTATACAAGTCTAACGATAATATCCCTCCCCCAACACCTGTCTCCAATACAAACAGTATGATTCGTACATCGGTCTCCTCCGTCTCTCATTTGCAGAACACTCTAATGTCACCGCCGCAGTTCAAACGTCAGTCGGTTCTCCGCACTGCTAAGGACAATACCCTTCTCAACAACTATCTGGCCAATACCCCAGCCTCTCCTCCCTACCAGCAATCTACGAATCAGCAACCTGAGCACAGGAATAGCAACTCACACAAGAAGGATCCCTCGTTTGACCGCAACTGGGTACACCCTGCAACATTGAAGAAACAAGAACAAGAGCGCCAGGATAGCACTACAAATTCTCAGACTCGCTTCGGTGGTTCAGGCACGTCCGGCTCAGTTAAAACAAAACTTAGAACTCCACAAACTCAAAAAGGCAGAGTGCGCTCTTCCACTATCAGTACTGCGGACCAGTATCTTTACGACAATAAGGGATCGCCAGACCGCCCTGCTATGCCATCTATCATTCCCTTCTCTCAGTTTGCAGTGCCCAAAAAGCAGTCATACGCTGAGGCAACCCCTAGACAACTTGCTCACTCTCGACAGGACAGCAAAGATACAATCCGTGTCTCCGACACCCCGGGGCCCTACACGGCCACTAAACATACAAGATCCACATCCAGTCTTGGTCTATCTGAATTCAAATTTTTGAATGCAATAGATGCTCCACCTGAGGGGACTACTTCTCTAATCCGAAGACGTTCAAGCTCATTCTCAGGCACTAATCCTGCTCCTGTTCCTGAGAAGGATAATTTAGTTTCACCAAACCCTCCCCTTCCTGAAAAAGATTTTGTGATAAGCAGCGGCAATAGCGCCGATGAGAAGCCTACAGAAGGAGACGGTACGTTGTCAACTAGTCTGTCCCCCGCATCTCCTGATGGCCGTCCCAAACGCTCATCTACATCAGCCGGAAATAAGAAGAAAAAGCCTCCAACGCTGCGCAGCTCGTCTTCTCATAGCAACTTGAAATCGAAAAATGCGTACTCGTCCAAGCAGAAAACTTCGGCTTTTCAAGAAGGAATCAACGCTGTTTCTCCAACTGAAGCGGCCAAAACAGCTTCTTTTTCAGGCTGGATGAATAAACGAGGATCTGTGTCCGTTGGAACATGGAAATCTCGATTTTTTTGCCTACACGGTACCCGTCTCTCTTACTTCTCTTCTTTTAATGACGTTCGGGAAAGGGGGCTCATTGATGTTACATCACACCGCGTCGTGTCGGTGGGGGAGAGTGACGATAAATTTGTTGCTTTATATGCAGCCAGTGTCGGTGCAGGTCGCTATTGTTTCAAAGTTGTTCCTCCGTTACCGGGTACACGAAAGGGTGTAACGTTTACCATGCCGAAAGTGCACTATTTCGCAGTTGATTCCCGGGAAGAAATGCGGGCTTGGATGGCAGCGCTCATGAAGGCTACTATTGACCGCGACGATACTGTCCCAGTTATATCTTCATGTGTCACCCCCACAGTCCCTCTCGTCAAAGCGCAGGAGCTGTTTGCAGAGGCGCGCGCAAAAGAAGAATTCAACCGCGCTAAAGCCATGGCGGCCGAAGCCGGGATATTTGGGGGTCAGATCAATTCGTCGTGGCTAAACGGGTTTGGCCAATACGACAATGGCACAGTTTCTACACCGGACTCACCGTCAGCGTCCTCGCTGAAATCAGCAGAGACCGGGTCCACAAACATCACAGGCTCTTCGCTGGCCAAAGGGTCATCAGCTGTCAAACTGAGCTCCGAGGACTATTTTAACCAGCCGCCGGGGCTTACGGGAACAACGTCTTCAGCAAGCTCGCCTGACCTGCGTCACCACCTTACGACCAAAACGGCTGGTCTGCGAGTAGTCACTGATTTAAGTAACTCATCTTCGTGATGTTCTGAAAAACACTGAAAAGCGGGCGTTTTTACACTCACTCTCTCTCACACAAGTACGCTTTTCGGCTTTGATAATGAATCTAGAAAGAAAAAATAAAACAAAATGATATCAAATTACCACTACCATTACTACTACTAGTAAACTATACTTTCACCTCCGTATGTTAAGCCTCTACTCCTCGAGACCTTCCAAAGCTTCCTTAATCATATGTGATCCCTTTGGATCCAAGTTCAGAGCAATAGTAAACTCGCGGACAGCAGCCGCTCTGTTTTTGAGCGTCTTGTAAATTTGGCCCAACAGGAAATGCACCGAGGCCTCGTCCGGAGCCAAAGTCACCAACAAAGTCAAGTCCTTAAGCGCCTCTACAAACATGCCAAGTTTAACAAGTAATCGGGCCCGTTTAAACAAGGAAAGTGCCGAAGACGGTTGCAATTGAGTCGCTCTCGTGTATTGAACCAACGATTCCTGGTGCCGGTTAAGCTTTTCAAGCACCATTCCTATACAACAAATGAGGACTACGTTGGCATCATTTATGCTTGCTGCCTTTTGGAAATGGAGTTTGGCCATTTGGTTGTTTCCGAGCCGCATGAATACCATGCCGAGCCCGTACCAAGCATTGTAGTGTCGCTTGTCGACGCGCAGAGCGAGCCTGTAGCCGTCTTGTGCGAGTTCGTATGCGTCGCATGCAACATGCTCGTGCGCTTGGAGTGTGTAAGGATAAGCCAAGTCTGGGTTAAGGTTGATAGCTCTTTGAAAGCTCTTGAGGGCGTTCTCTGAATCATGATTTATGGACAGCGCGTTTCCTAGTGCGCACCACGCTTGAGGCGACTGTCGGTCCATTGCAATCAAGTCGGAGGCTAAGAATGTCATATCGACATCGCGCTGCAGGTGCCACAGGAGGGTTGAGAAGTATTCCATATCCTCTTGCCGGTACCTGTCTGCTTTTCGCAGCTTTTCAAAGTACTCGAAAGACTTTTCATACTGGACTTTTTCGAAATACATGCGAGCTTGTTTGGCCAGGACCCAAGGGCTATCTGCTTGTTCGCTGGGAAGATTTGCTAGCGTTTCTAGCGCTTCGTCACACTCGTACTTGCAGAATTGAGTGTATGCCCTGGTGAACGACGAGTAAAGGTTCATTATCAATCTCAAAGCTTCATTTTTATCCGAACTAAGCGTGGACGTTGTAGCTGCCTTCAATAAACTATGTTTGCCATTCAAACCCCCAGATGACGAGTCCTTAGTTGTAGGCGAGATTTCCATTCTAGTTGGCGGGGGGTTGAACCTCGACGATGTAAAAGGCATGCCAAGAGATGACAACTTTTTTGCAGGAACTGCTGCCGCTGCCGCCAGTCGCGAGCTCCGTCTGGGCGCCGCAAATGCATTGTCTGTTGATCCGTCTGGCCGCGTAACACGCGTATTCCGTTTGACTGGCGCATTAGGAAGAAGCGCAGAGTTCGCCCTCGTGTGCGACGATATTAGTGAGGGTTCGGGAGTGTCAAATATTTTGGTAGATGGTGCCAGGGATGCGGGTGTTTTCGAGGCAACAGCAGCCGCTCCACCACCACCACCACCTAGACTACTTCCTGCTTGAGAAGGTGCGTGGGCCAGATTAGCAAGAGGGGTAGCTTGACCGGTTGGTGTGCTTGTTGGGTCATCTCTAGCCGTGCGAGGGAGGGAACTTTGAGTAGTGCGGGTGATGCGTGGCGCAATGAAGCTGTGGTTCGCTGTATTGGTTGATGCTGATTTTGGTTTCAAAGGAGGAGGAAACGCTCTGTTGCCTCCGAGTTTATGTGCAGTCGTAGTCGAAGAGTTGATTGACCTCGTCGACGAGAAAATATCTTTACCTTCATCTCGCAAGGGAGGGCTGGGCTCCTTGAACTCGTCAGGAAATATGTGTGAATTGAAGTGATTGTATAACGTGTTGATTTTGATGTCAATTCCCATGTGGCAAAGTCCAGCCGTAGCCTCCCACATGAAGGGATCTAATCGAAGGGCCATAGCATAGTGTAGAATTGCCTTCTTGTCAATTCCTGTTGCTTTGTACATGTGGGCAAGAAGCACATTGACCATAGCTGGAGTAGGCAATACCAGCCGTTTCGAGTGTGCAGACGACGATTCCGACTGGTAAGATGCGCTCGGTATGTTCTTGTAAAGGTTTTTTCCCTCCTCAATGGCACTTATACCAAGAGTGTATTCCTTGATTTTGTAACAGGACTGCGCGTAGATGTAGAGGCAGCCGAGGTGAGTTGTGTTGTTGGTACATTGCATAGCAGATTTGTATTGACCAAGTCTATAATGAACGACACCGACCAGATGCCTCGTCTCTGGGCTGTCTCGGTCCATGGCATATAGCCTTTCTGCAGTGAACATTGCTGAATCCAGGACATTCTGATCGAGATAATGCCATACTGTGTTGTTTAGACAACTTACGACCAAAGCACGGGCTCCCGACTCCATTCATTAAACGGTTAACAAGATGTATCAGGTGTCAAGTAGGCTATGAGACTGCAGTATATACAAGTCCAGTTATTTCAGTATAATTTAAGGTGGTTAAATGGTCAACAGAACGCTTGAAGGTGTCTGAAATGAAGAATTTGGTGATGGTGTTGAGAAATTTCAGACTGTTATGTTTTCTTACTAAGCCTACGCGCCTTCGAAATGCTCCTTCAAAAAAGAATTCATTCTTAAGGCTTGAACTATTCCTTAGGAAAACATCATAGAAATCGTAGAAATACTTGGATATGTCATATAAACCTCCCTAGCTAGTAATGAACCTTTCCGCCAGTAGGGCCGTTACCGCTCGGTTGGCTAGGCACTCCACTTTGACTGTTATTGTTGTGATTAAATCGCCCTCTGTCACCACCTCCACGTCCTCCTCTACCGCCGCGTCCTCCACTACCACCACCACGGCCTCTGTAGTTTCCACCTTGATGACTCTGGTTCTGGTTCCTACTTCCATAATTATTAAAATTCCGGTTCTCACTTCGATATTGCTGGTTCTGTTCCTTGATTTTGTCAATGAGTTCGTCTGGTACGCGCAGGTATTTGATCAGGTTGCCACGCACGTAGTACTCAGGAACCTTGACGAAACTCTCGCCGTCCGGGCTAGTCTGAATAACGTCTTTTAGGGTCAGATTCATCCAGGTGTCGCAGTTGACAAGGTGCCCGTTTAGAGTCTCCCCAGACTTGAGCTCAACGAGCATGGGTTCGCCATTGGCAGCGTTCAGAAGAGATAATGGAAGCTGGGAAAGTAGCACAGTAAGTTAGCAAGGGAAACATTAATAAATATAAGTAGCCAAGCCGCGTATAAAGGACTTACCATGTGAGAGCAAGAGTCGTGGGAATAGAAGCTCGCGATCGTTGCTAAGATGCTGGAAATGATTCAAATTAGGAGTAGCTATGCCGGGGTAGTGCTAAAGACGCTGCGAGCTACCGGTATACAGTAACGCGCAGTAACAAAAGTCACGTGAGCTAATATGACATCACTTACGCATAAATTAATTAACAACTTACGCGATAATGTTAGCGCTCCTACCATCGAAAAAAATGAAATATTCAGAGATGTCTCTCCCTCTCTACAGTCCATAATATGTGTAAATAGACCAACTGGCCCCGGTACCTGCTCACTAATTTCGTTCAATAGAGCCTGCATGACTGCTGGTCTGGTTATCACCAGACTGCCTTCACTAAACGAACTGTGACAAGCCATCGGTCGACGTCCTAGGTTGCGCGTAGGCCTTACCTGTATACTATGACTCTGTATCGTTTACGTTACTCTGCTAGTTCGGGTGTGCGATCACACTCAATGAATAGACCGCGCCTTTGGTCGGTGTCTGTTACATATATATGGGCGAAATTCAGAAACTTGCTGAGGAAGTTGTTACCGTTGATGATGTTGGTTGCTTGCAAAGAATGATATTGTTTGTTTGTTATGGTTTCCCCAATTAGGTTATTGACTTCCTGATTGCAAAGGAGAAGTATCACAGTGACTTGATATCTTGATATACCGGTAGAGTCTGTGTAGACTACCGGTATTTCACATGCAAGTAGCAATGCCTATGGAGCTTTAGCCAATGCTTCTACGATACGTCCAAGACCGCGGTCAAGGAAACTGTTTTCATGGGAGAACACGATTCTAAACCATCCTGGTTTCTCGGATCCATAATCTTTGCCAGACGATATAAATACTTTTGTATCCAAAAGTTTATCTGTGATCAGGCTAGAAATATCCTCTGACTCCGGAACATTGTGTGCTGCCTTGTAGGCTGTGCCCAAGTCGACCCAAAGAAAAAAAGCAGCATTGGCACCTGGTGCGTATGTTATGTTGTGCTTCTTGGCCCAAGTAGTCACTCGCTGATACTGTTCAGAAAGCTTTCGTCTGTTTTCGACTATATATGAATCGACGAAAGCGTCGTCATCTAGCAAGTTCACTGTAATGTGGTCAGAAATGGACGAAACGTAGCTGTAAAGACCAACGGCGGCTAGTGATGAGTGTAAAGAATGGTTGGCTTGAGATATAATGGCTCCAACGCGAATACCATTGGCGCCAAAATCTTTGGACATCCCCCAAAGGACATGCACTAGAGCTGGATCAATTATTCCGGTTGGATCAATGGATAGAGCGGACTCAAAAGGCACAGCAGGAGGATATTCGTCGACAACGTTGTCCCACACTGACAAGCCATAAATTTCATCACTAATAAAGTGCAATTGATATTTCTGACACAGTTTCATGAGACCAATTAGAGCACTGCGAGAATAGCACCGTCCCAGGGGGTTGTGGGGGTTGCTAATGACCAGAGCGCAGGGTTTGACCCCAGTTGCCTGAGCGGCAAGAATAACATCTTCATACTTGCTAACTGCTTCTTCCCCAAGAGGATCAATTTCGTGAAAGGGGACAGGGAGAAACTTGCCGCCAAATCTAGCCGTGAGATCAGGTACAAAAGTTCCATAGAATGGCTGGCCTACCAGAATGCCTTCTCCAGGATTAGCGACTGCCCACGAGAGGTGTTCGATTGCAGCACTGCAGCCGTTGGTTAAGGTGATGTTTCGTGCCTCTAGAGGTGTTACAGGAGAAAAGTGCTTGTTGAGGAACCGAGCAACGCTTGCCTTTGCAAGTGAGGTACCGGTCGGACCGTCTCCGTATGTCAGAGCAGACTCTGGCAGGGCAATGTTGTCCTGGATGTGCTTTAAAAGAACATCGTGCAGCAAAGTGTTTTCGGCAACACCAAGGCTGACGTATCCGTTGGGGTTGGTCTTGGCATCCCAGAGATCTGACACAATCTGCCATAAAATGAGATTTTTGTTTATCTGCTCTGCTTGGTGAGCGCGAGCTGAGAGGGACATTATTGAGTGTAGAATATGGTATAGTATATGGGTATAAACTTGGTGAGATGGATGAAAAAGGCAGGTTTGACTTTTAAATAGTCAAGTTTTCATCCGTTATCTTGGTATTTGGCCAGACCGGCCTCTGGTCCAATCGAGAATGAGACTTTCACGCAGTATAACTGCCCTCTATATCTCTCTCTGGTGCATCAATCAATCCTAAGGTTTCTAATGCAGTTCCAAAGGCCGGCTTTCATGGCTTTAAATCCATCGTAAATTTTTCGTGTCATCTCAAAAAGACTCGTTCTCAGGTCTGCTTAGTCTTCTCAAAGACGTGAGATTACCATGATCTGACGTGATATGTATCTGTGATTTTCTACACACTGCACTGGGACTGCAGCATTAATTTGAATGATTCTCAGTTAAAAATTTACTTCAAGTACTACCGGTACTGGATAGAAAAATATATTTTACTAGTAGTACCAGCATATCAGTTTTGTCAGCCATTGGCGACCATACCGGTATATATTAGTTGTTTTTCAAAGTATCTAGCGTCGGCTCAGAAAAAAAAATTAAGATCCAGACGGGACTCGAACCCGCAATCGCTACTGAATTCATTACCGGAAAGTAGTACCTTACCATTAGGCCACTGGATCAGCATTTTCTTTTCTTTTTTTACTGTTTTATTTAGGGGTCTTAAACGTCATTACCATTTGTGTTTCAAGACATCATTTTCAATTTTTTTTGGAGGTCTTTGGCTTCTGATCTCGAACGACCCCAAGACATACTGCGCAAGGTTTCCGCTACTTTGGATCTTTCAGTGCTGTTAAACAGTATTAAAGGACTCAAAGCAGTAAATTCTTTCTTGGATGAGAAGGAGTAACCACATACCTGAAAACGCTGGAGATATCAAGTGGATTATGTTATTGCTGAGGTTTGGTGTTTACATCCGCAAAAGCGGCCACCAACTGTTAAATGCAGAAGGAGGAGTAGAATTAGAGGCATGATTCGGGCCTTGATGGAGGCAACACGACAAAGGGCGAAGGCCTAATACAATGGCAAATTGTTATATTGACAGAGTTGTTAATGCTCACAGCAAGAGGGCGGCTTCATATTTACTCATTTTTTTGTTTTTTTATATTTCGTCTTCTAGATATTCACCTCGTTAATCAATCCTAGGAACTTTTCCCTTTTTTAAAATGAAAAAAAAAAAAAAAAAAAAAAAAATCTTTGGCTTCTGAAGACTGCTCAAAACCAAAGAATTTCAGATTACGCTGAACCAGCCTCATGGTAATACGACATATGGTAAAATCCCTGCAAAAAAACGGCCTTATGGCATGGAGGTTTGAAGTGCTTTACCAAAAAATTTCGCACCACCACCACAATGGTCGCAAGCGATGGTAACAGCGCCGACACAACGTACAACCCAATCAAAGACGTGTTTATGGATTCTCTAGAATCAGGGGGCCCTCCTGACACCATAATCGGCAATGTCCAACCCCAAAATGGTGCGACTATGGCTACAACAACTACCGGCAAGAGAATAAGGGTCAATGACAATATGAACCAACTTAAAAAAATATATAATTAGAACAATTAAAGATCCGACTCACAAGGGAAGACCTCACATCATAGAAGGAAAAAGAAGAACCGCCGCAGAGAAGAGTTCCGAGGAGGTTGATAGTAGACTTGACAGCCCCCTTTGGAAAATGATGAAAACCCTCAACGAAGCCTTCGAAAACTTTAAAACTGAAAGCTCAAGAAAGATAAACGAACTGGAGATGGAGGTAAAAAGTCTGAGAGTTTATATTAATTGTGTGTGGTGGAGATGCTTTTCTCTCCTTACCGTTATTCTTGTTATCGTTACTTAACGTACTGTTTGATTCCACGAGCCGAGCTAACAGTCTGCTCATATACAGATAATTACCGTTAGCATTTCACTTAGTTCATCATACTTAAAACACTACTACCTTATATCAACTAGGTTAATTTCATATCCCGTAAACCTGTTTGCTCTCACCAAAATCATAGCGACAAGAAATCTCATTTTGAAACTACGTAATAATCATGAATTCAGTTTTAGGGCTGTTGGAGTTCGTTGTAACGAAATACCATTCCAAACCATTGACACATGCAAAACGCTATTTTGGGCTCCAAAAGGTTAAACGCTTTAGAAAATAGCATAAAATGCAATTTGTGATCTCCAACAGTCAATCTAGCTTGCACAGCTTCAAATTTTCACTTCTTAATTACTTGCCTACAAGTTTATGAATCGACGTGCTCCTCTATAAATCCTTGTATTATTAAATTTATAGAACTTATTACGTCACTTTGTCCTTTGGACTTATGATATTACATATGCGTTTAATGTAGACCCTCTACCTTATTGACAAGGGCTCTCAGCTTCTTGAAATTTATAAAGACTTGAACAGGGGCGAGAAGCTCTGTATCCCAGTTCCCGACCAACTGTTTAGCGAACAAGGTCGGGTCCGGGCATTCACAAAAGTCTTCAAATGAAAAATAAGAGCTATCTCGGGACTCTTTAAATGTATTCCCTAACAAAACACTTTCCGCCGACTTCATATCAGGAAAGGCGAACTGTACGGCGTTACACTGAATATTTGGGTAGTTCATCACTTGGGTTCGCAAGTAGTTATAGCTAATATGTGGTATCTGTTCTGGAATTGGGTCGTTCCATAAATCAGCATCCAGGAACATATCTGCATCGGTAAGATACCCTCGACGAGTCTGAAAAAGTTCATACTGATAGTAAACTTCTTCATCAACTCCAACACCGAAATCCTCCATAGGATAAACTGGTTCGACTTGATAGTTAAGTTGTCGCAGATTTGGGCCCCAACATGACATTGTACTGGAGATAAATTCCGGGTTTCTCTCAACATCCGTTGTCTTAAGTAGCAAGCCATATTCAAGGGTTTCCAACAGTTGAAAATGGGGTGAGATGAGTTCAAATTCTTCACAAAATAGATAGTCGACTTTCAATCTTACAAGACTTTGTTTGGTGGATCTTAAGAGGCTGACAAGTGCATTGAAATAATGGAACAACGGACGTTCTGCGAGCCATGGCCGTTGTGCCACATGACCTGCACGCCGTTGCCCTGCGGGTCGTGTGCGAACAACTTGTAGCTCAATCAAGTTCCTAAAGTAGAATTTGTCATTAATCTGATCCTCGATTAGTTCATGAACGCGATCTATCGTAAGAGAAGATACGTTATCAAACACTTCATATTGTCCTTCAATTCCTGGGCGCAATAAAAAATTCGTGTTGCATTTCAAAACTTTAACAGTTGGCGGAATCCAGTTAAATTGTGGCAACAACCCTGTACCGAAATGCCTCTCTGGCAAACAACGGGAAACGTCCAAATACGTAATGGATCCGCCTGCGATGAACGAAGGATAAACCTTGATGCTTCGACGGAAGTGGAAAAACGAAAGTCCTCGCAGGTTCTTTAATTTTGTACTTCCTTCTTCAGTACAACTAACTATTTGTACTTGAAGATCCACCACGTATTTCAACAATCCAGAGATACTTATCATATCGATATCAAAAATCCGACTGTAGAAGTCAGACCAGAACATCTGGTAAACCGAAGGCAAGCTAAGGTTAATCTTCCTAGTATATTTCCCTAGCATTTCACTAAGGGCACTGTGTACTTTTTCTGCTTTTTCATCAAGAATCATGTCAAGTATCAAGTCTTCTAAAAGGGGCATCGTGTGGGGGTTCGCCAGACTGATTGCTAATGAGTACCTATTCAGGGCTTCGGTATAACGTTCGAACCCTTTCCCTCCTACATATATCCGCCCCGTACCAGTACCGATTTTAAAGACCTTGACATATTTGAGGACCGGATTCATTGAATTAGGTCGTTCAAGAAATATAGACATGTCGCGGCCAATATAACGAGATCCTTCCCCGTAGTAGCCCACTTTTTTGTCTGTCCACCAACAGTTCAGGAATGAAATGGCTGGTTTGGAATCAGGACGTACTGCACTTGAGAAAAGTCTATAGCCGTATGGCAATTTATATTTCTTGTGGCCTGTGATATCGAGGTGTATGTGTTGCCATAGCCTCGGAGCGAGAGCTAGTCTCAGAGTCCAGCAAGTTGAAGAAAGATTGATTCCATCCTGCTGAGCCCATTGATTATGATTATCAAGATCCAAATAGTAACCCAAATAGTTTACTGGGTAGAGCACATGATGTAGGATATGTTGCAAGATTTCTACGGGAAAGGCGGCCATGGGCATTTTAAGAAGAAACTTTGGAGTAAGTAGTTGAATAAAAATGAAGAAGATGATGATGATGAAGAGGTGTTGCGGATGCCGGAGAAAGTTGATGGTGTAATTAAATTTATATATAAAAAGTTCACACCCACGTCATCAATGTGATGGTTAAAAATCTTTCATTTAAACCCATGAAGAGGTGCTGGCATTTTTTTGGCTCTTTAAGGCGGGACTTGTGTAGATACATCAACCCCGTCTGGTCGCTTCTCTCTATCACACTACGCGATATATTTCACGGAATCAATGTAAATATCTAGCTGTGAACATTCCAATGTCCAGAGTGTTGGGATTGAAGGACGTGCTTTGATGATGTGTCTTGTTTTTTCCACTCGTCGAGATTTGAATGGTTACTGCCATAAGACGAGCCGTCTTAACTTTGACCATGAAGCTGCTCGCAACGCTCTAAATAAGGCATGTACAAGCCATTCACGCACACCGTTTATGCTTAGCGCTGACAGTGAGAATCACTTGAGAATCACCTCAACAACGGGGAACAGTATATACAGAGAAAACTTCAAGTAACACTCTTGACAAGCTCGACATGAATTTACTCATTGATCAAGAGATATCCTGCAGCAAGGTCAACCTGATGCCGCACATAAAGAGTTACATAATTAATAGTCTGAGCTTAATCGGGTTCGTCGTAAACCAAAAGCCTCTGGCTAAATCAGAAAAGATTCTGTGTGAGCTCACTGTTAATCTACACCCTAAGTAAAGGTTGGCGAATAACATTTTTTCACGGGAAGAAAGTTTGCTCTGATACGTAGATTCATTTAAATGTTTAGCGCGAAGTACCAGGTATCGTGATTTATAGGCTTTTGATTCGATAAAAATCGATAATAATAATAGCGCCGGGAGTAAACGGTCTCCGAATGAACTTTACTGCATTTCCATGCTGTTTGTTCTATGTGCTGTATATCTAATTACTACGTACAGTCTTTCAGGTTCCAGCAAAAGATTTTTTTACATAAAGTCGTTAATTCTCCTTGTTTAATCGTTACTGGCTTGAATTTGATTAACTGAATGCTTTTCTTTTTCTTCTTCCGTACATATTGAATTGTTTATTTGGTATTACAATATCATATAGTCTAACCATAATAATGTCCTAAAATCAGTCTGCACCTTGCTAGGCACATAGACAGTTTTTCTTTACTGTATTTGCATGACAGTTTGGCATCATGAAGTATTGAAGAATTTAATTTTGGTTGCATTAGACTAGTCTCCTGGGTAAGAGGATCATTCATGAACCGTAGAGAAAAACGCGATAAAAGTGGTAGTGTTTGTTTAGCCCCAATCCTCCAGAATTCACACAATTTGGGGCACATCATTTCAGCTTAAGTATCCGAATTCACAGGCTTGAGACAAAAATAACATTTCTCCAGGTTTGGGTCGTTACTTTTACCGCTCTTCAAGCCAGATTTAATTCAAAAGTGGGCTCTAAACTAGGACATGCATGGTGAAATCATGCTGTTTTCTTTTTTGGGGCGACAAACTATCTAGGTTGTATAACGAGCAAAGACCCCCGGAATTTGTGAGACTCCAAGTTTATCAGATTCAGTTGTGTCTGTTTGTTTCTTATCAATATCTTAGAATTAGCCAGCGTTTCCTATATTTCGCATCTTGTCTCACTCCTCTAGATGTCTCGGATCCCTTGACTGCGGTTTACATGGATCGATCTCCTCTGGAATAGTGATGCAGACATGAAAGAGAAAAAGAAGATTGACGGGTTCCATCTAACATCAATGTCTTGAAGGTTATCTCACATTCACAGAGTTGTCTTACGGAATATCCGGCCCATGGAAACACCAAGAAAATTAGCCGAAAGTTTCAACCTCGATTAAAAGGCTTCTAGAAATGACTTTAACCAAGTTCCTTTTCTATTACGCGTACCGGTATATATATTATTTTACATATTATTTTACATTTTAGTTCTTCATATGCCAATATTTACGCTTTGCTCCAAATCAAAATGGTACCCCCCTCGCTTTAACGACTTATTGCCTTATTGTTAACATATATATGAAGTTAGATCCATCGCTATTCTAAATACATAATTACACGCGTCATGCAAAAAAGAAGGCTTGTGCTCACATCACTAGCTCTTTATATTGGTACAAGCGCAACTGTTTAATTAAAATTCTGAGATTGAAACCTCCCCCTACTAACAGTACAAGTTCTCTTTTGCCAGACGTTTAGATAAAATGAAATTAGTAGCCCCGCGTAGCATGATATCTAGATAGAGCTTTTCGAAATTTGACCAAGTAATTTGCATAAAACAATAACATATCGCATCTACTGCCTCTTTTCTTTGGTCTAAACTTCATCTCCAGGCCCCTTGTAAGCAATAATTCTTTTGTAATAATGACAATTCAAATAGTTAAGCACACATAGAGCGTGAAAAATATATACATATATATATGCTCTATTATATCCAGCTTTGTTAAAGATTGAATTAAAAGATAGTTTTAATTAAGACTTCTCAGCATCATCATGAAAGTTTCTGCTGTCATTACTCTCTCGTCATTCGGACTTGTATATGCTGCCCCTACTTCTACAAACAATGACAATACTTTATCGGGAAGCGGATTTGTGTCAATCGACATCCAAGCCACGACTGTCGACGCCCAAGACAATTCATTTACATTTTACAAGCGCGACCGAACCTTTTTCGACAACGAGCTTGTAAACAAACTAATCTACTACTCCGCAAGTATCGGAGTGGGAACCCCGGCACAATACTTTCCTGTGACCATTGATACTGGGTCGTCAGACTTTTGGATTGCGGCATCTAAAGATATTGCAACTCCCTACTTTAATGGCTCGCTGTCTTCATCGTATGTTTCAAACAACACTCAGTTTGCCATTCATTACGTCAAGGGTTCCAACACAGGAACTTGGGCGACAGAGACAGTCACCCTTGGACCCATTTCGGTCACCCAACTGCCCTTTGGAAACGTCAACAAGGGTGTTGATTTGGGAGGCACTGTTGGTGTCATGGGAATTGGTGCCATGCAGAACGAAGCTCCCGTTATTCTTAATACCGGTACTATGTACCCCAACTTTCCAAGGAAGCTTAAAGAGCAGGGCCATATTAAAAAGGTTGCATACAGTTTATACCTGAACAGCTTAAACTCCACATCCGGATCTCTATTGTTTGGCGGTGTTGACAAGAGCAGATTCAATGGGCATCTGTATACCGTTCCAGTTGTCAGCGACAGATCCCTGGACGTCACTTTAACTTCCTTGGGTGTAAATGGAGATGCAGTGAATTCCTGGGAGCCTGCTGGAATCACGCTCGACAGTGGTACTTCGTTCACATACCTCCCTCCCGATGCTGTTAGTGAAATTGGTGATAAGGTTGACGGTGCAGATTTGCTGGGTGGCCTCTACTTCATTGACTCCACAAACATTAACTGGAAACAAAATATCACATTTGATTTCTCAGGAGCCAAGATCCACGTTCCAATCAAGAGCTTCAGTCTCAGAACCAAAGATGTCATTAAACCTGGTTCAACCCTCCCCGCAAAATACGACTATCTTCTTGGAGTTCTTCCAAACATCAACAGTCGAGGAATAAGTCTCCTCGGAGATTCGTTCCTTCGTTCTGCATATGTTGTGTATGATCTTGAATCATGGGAAGTATCGTTGGCCGAAGCTTCATACGGATCCAATTATGCAAACATCCAGCCCATTGTCACCACTATTCCATTTGCTGTGGCAGCTCCTGACATCGAAAATGCCAAAAAGGCCGCTCTTTAAACAATCAGAGAATGCTGAAGGAGAGGAGAACACAATATAGATTCCATACATGCGCAGGGCGTCATTTAACCAAGTAGGCACTCAATGCAAAACTTATTCTTAGAGCAAAATTACATTAATCTCAGCAATTCTTTGGAATTTTTTTCTATATATAAAGTGCAAAATGAAACAACAAACAAACAACTCTTTATTCTTAATTTTTTTTGGTAGGTGAAGCATGTTTAAACCCCCATCTAACTGAAGTCCTCGTCTTCGGAGGATCCAAGGTATTGAGCATAATCGTCTGCAGAAGCAAACACAGGCAAGTCCTTGAGTTTTTGTCTTGTGCTCTTTGACTTCTTCTTTTGTACAGCAGGAGTATCTTCTTCTTCCTCAGACTCCTGGTCACGGGCTCTCTTACCAGAGGCCTTTTCTAGCTCCTTTGCAAAAAGAGCTTCCAGATCTTCCTCATCATCATCGTCGTCACCGATTTCAAGATCGATTTCTTCGTCGCTTCCAAGGACACCGTCTTCGTCGTCAAGGTCAATTTCGTCATCGCTCTCATCATCCTTCTTTTCCTTCTTTTCGCCATCCTCATCTTCATCTTCATCTTCCTCCTCGAAATCCTCCATATCAGAAAAGTCCATGTTCAAGTCACTGTCATCGCCAGCCTCAACTTCGGGGTTACTTCGCACCAGTGCTTTCCAAATGGCGTCTTCGTTAAGACCGTTACCATCTTCATCGAGATCCTCATTGGCCTTCTTGGGTTTCTTCTGCTGGTTCTTGAGGGTGAAGTAGTTGAAGAAAAATCTCTCCCCAACATCAACATCCTCAATTTTAACATTAGCCCAATCCGAAACATTGATAGGCGCCAAGTTTTTAGACCTGTTAGCACCAATTACCAAACCTGTAGGATCTGAGCCGGCAAGAGGTTGCATAATACTACTTCCATGGGAAACAGTCTTCTGCTTGGGGTTACGGTACACAAATCTGTCCAAAAAGTGAGACAAGCTGTGGAGAGTCAGATCGGGCTGGCCGAGTTTTGCAGATCCCGCGGGTGCCGTTCCAGTCAGATGGCGAGCGTAGAGTTCGGCTGTTGGATGAAAATGATTGAGCAGGGGTAGCACTTCCCAAAGCTTAGTCTTGTCAGCATTGGCAAAAATTGGATCACGCTTACGTCCATCGTAACCGTCTACCTCTATTTCGTCGCCAACTTGCGTAGAAATCAAAAGTTCTCTAATTCTAGGCGTGGTTTTGGCAAGCTCTACCAGCAAAAACACAACACCAGCGACAACTCCAAAGTTTAGCCAGTGATTAGAAATCTGGACCATTCGCTTGGCAAAGGCCTTGACACGTTCAATATTAGTGTCCTGCTTAACAGCCTTAAACAACAAGTTGAGGTAAAGACGAAGTTTAGATGAGGCCGCCAATCTAGGGTCGAGTAAACTTTCATAAAGTGTTCTGTAGAAACGGTCCGACAGGTTGATGTCCTTTTGCGAGATTTGGAAAAGCAAAATAAGGGCTTGTACACTGGTGTTGAAGTTGGACGAGTGAGTTACTCGGTAAAGAGTATTGATATGGCTCAAAAGCAAATCCTCTGGCAATTCGGAAAACGGATACGCACGGTTCATACCAGTTAGAATGGCAGACGTCAGCTTGGAGTTCTCTTCCTCGCGGACAGTTTCGGATGTCTTTGCCGCCTGTTTCTCTCCCCCGTTCTTGCCCTTGTTGCCCTTGTTCTTCCATCTGGGCTTCTTAACCTTGACTTCTTCAGCCTCGGGAGCATGCTTCTCGTTGGTCCATTCGGCAAGTAAACGCTCGAATAGTGAGAGATAAGTTTTCATCAAATTGTTGGCAGCATCAATATCTCTGTGAGCTAAAATTGTCTGGTTAAGTGTGATAATGGAATAGTATCTGGAGTGGTAATCAGAGCCAGGACGGAAGAGAAGATCTGAGATTGCGTCAACAACAATTGCTTTCATAGCAGGATGGGCTTGTTCAATCTGGAGAAGTAGGTAAGAAACACGGGAAGCGACCTTTTTGTCGCTATCACCAAGCTTGTTGACTCCCAAACGAAGAAGATTGGCTTCTTGCTCCGGCTTTGATTTGAGCAGCTCAAGAATATGCAAAACAGTGTTAGAACGAACATATGTGACGGTGTCGTGAGAAAGAACCTAGTAAAGTTAGTAAATTTGAAAAAAGACAAAAAGACAAAAAGACAAAAAAAGAAAAAAAGAAAAAAAAAGAGGGAGTATAAGTACTAACCTCCAGAATCTGGATCAATGAGAAAAAATATTGCTTCAACCAATCTTCAAAGGCCCAAACAATGAGCCATGCGGGGGAAGCAGAATTGGACAAACCGGGCTGGTTCTTGAACCATCGAAGCTTGCGGTCCGGTAGCACACCACCCTGAACAAAAATATCCTTCAGTGATGCAATACTTTGGAGAGCACTACCTCTCGACTTTTTCCGGCAGAGCCCAAGAAGGGATGTAAGATATTTGACAGAGTGCAAAGGCGACTCCTGGATCAGAAGAGAGTAGGCACCAATTTTATCAGACAGGGTACCAGCAGTCAAGAGCTGATTTAAAAACTGTTTCTGAGAATTGGTTTTGTTGTTTTCATGAGTAAACAATTCATTCTCCTTCGCTAGCAGATTCTTCGCTTTGGTGTAAAGACGTTCCACAAGCATTTCAGAGGTTTCAGGACTGAGAACAAGAGGTTCTTCAATTTCTTGGTTGTACCAGTCAGAACGAGGAGCAAGAATTAATTGATTTTTGGTGTGGCGAGAATTGAAAACAGATTCACTCTGATCAAGTGGGTTGATTTCATTCATGATTTTATCAATGTCATTTGCTGTGTGGGAGTTGAACTGCTTCTTTCGTTCGTCAATCTCAGCCTCTCTCTTTTTAGCCTTCATGTCCTCAAATTTGTTGACATCTCTCGTGTCCTTCAAGTCTGCAGCCTTCTTGTCGGCAGCCTTCTTGTCGGCAACCTTTTTGTCGGCAGCCTTCTTGTCGGCAGCCTTCTTGTCGGCAGCCTTCTTGTCGGCAGCCTTCTTGTCGGAAGCTTTTTTGTCGGCAGCTTTTTTGTCGGCAGCTTTCTTGTCGGCAGCTTTCTTGTCGGCAACCCTACTGTCGTCCTTTTCGGTCTTGTCATCCTTCTTTTCCTTCTTTGCCTTGGGCACTTGTGCACCATCGCCCTTGGTCACAGAGGCACTGGACCCTTTAAGGCCAAGTTCGTTCATGAAATTTGAGACATCCGAATCGAGGGACATATCAGGGCCAGCCTTAGCATCACCGGCAAAGTCAACCACTGATCCGTCATCAGAAATGTTCCCAATGAGCTCAAGATCTTCGGCAGAACCTCCAAAACTCTTGATTTCGCGAAGTAAAGCACTGTCTTCATTGTCGTCTTCATCTGCTGGCGCTTTCTTGGAGCTCTTGTCATTGAATCCTTTAGATGGAGATTTCGAGGAGGAGTTGAAAGACTTTTTGTTGTCTCGTGGAGTCGGTCCACTTGATTTCTTAAAGTCTTTGCTGGAGGCCTTCTTAGAATCCTTGAAGTTTTTCTTGGGTTCCTTACTAAAGTCGTTCTTGGGGTCTTTGGAATCATTCTTGGGGGTCTTGGGTTCTTTAGCAAAGTCCTTCTTAGACTCCTTCTTGTGCTCCTTCTTAGAGTCCTTTTTGAAATCCTTCTTGGAATCCTTCTTAGAATCCTTGGAGTCTTTCTTGGGGTCTTTTTTCGAATCGGTCGACTTGGAGTCGGCACCAAGCTGCAGCTTGATTTTGTCACCCAGCCTGGACAAAGCCGAGGCACTAGGTACACTTGCTTCTGCCGGAGCCATTTTTATGAGGGATCTGAAGGGATACACTAGAATGCTTAGCGAGAAATATGCAAAAGGTGCTCTTGAGATTCAGATTCTGGTTCTTTTTTTCTTCACTTTTTTTTTGAATAATTTTTTTTTTCATTTCTCCCAACTAGCTCAGCGTATAAGCAGGACCTAGGTAAATTTCAGCATTAATTGTTTGGCTCGTCAACCCAGAAATTAACTTTAACTCAGTTTGTGAAATTGATCAACTGCACTACATTACTGGTAGTCGTAAATAATTCATAAGAAAAGTTTAGACTAGCTAACCGTTTGTCGTCAGTTCTTTCCTGTCATCGCTAATAAACACGAAGCTCAATCTTCAGCTAGCTAAATTGAAGCTCACGTTACTAAAAAGGAAATCACAGCCAGGTTTTTAGAAGAAGTAAGTGCCTAGCACCTGGTCTAGGAAATCCACATTCATAAGAGATTTTGAGCTCGATTCAAACCATCTTATTCATTACCATACTCTCATTCGAATAGGAACACGTCCCATTACTCAGACATCTGACACCTAGCGAGTACCGAGTCCAACAGAAACAGCAAGACAGCTGAAGCAAAAAGAAATGGTCTCTGGCGGGATCGAACCGCCGATCCTCGCGTTAACTACCATGCGTTGTTATTAGCACGATGCCTTAACCAACTGGGCCAAGAGACCAACCTGTGAAAGCTAAAATTTAGCTTTTTTACCAAATCGCAATCTCCTTCCTGCTATATTACGCTATTTTAAGCAAATTTTAGTGATTTTGTCAACAATTTGGACAAGGAGATGAAATCCTTTGCTTTGCAACAGCAACAATTCGTCGAATCTCGACTGAAGGTTATTACTAGAGATCTCACCAATGAAACAAAAGTAGTACAGGACCGCCAAAAGGAAATACAGAAGGAATTCAAACAAATCAATGGCAAAGTTAACAGTACAACCCAGCTTTCGCGTGACGCACTCA